>BJBW01015299.1:0-29854 GCA_004320125.1 Scolopax mira
TGGTACCTAACATTATTCCTCCCCAGGTGCAGGACCCTATATCTAACAAAAGTTGTTAGTATTTGCCATACTGAGCATAAACTATTTTGGAAGCACTCCAAGAAAAATACTTTCAATTTTATTTAGACAACTAAAGTGTTGTGTATCACTTTCCACAGTGAATTGTAGAACCTGTGGTCCATTCATAGAAATGTTGTTGTTGTTAACAAAACCTACTGAATTACTCATTAAGTGATTCCCTGTTTTCTGCCTTCACATCATCTTACCTTGCCCCACAAGGAGGATAAAACTGTGTCTCAGCTCTTCCCTCATACTGAATAGCACTGGCTACATAGACCCTTGTCCTCTTTCAAGATTTTTTGAAGAACAAAGTGGCTTTGTGCTAAATATGGCTATTGTCTGCCCTCTTGGTATAAAGAGTATAAATATTATTATTATTATTGTACTCAAAATAGGTGAGCTATTTCTCAACACAAGGAAAAATATGATCTTCAGTTTTGCCTAAAAATACCTACTTAGAGTATTTATTGAATGCCATTTCTTGAACTGGCAAAGGTTAACAATTCTGAGTGTCACACATTTTACTGTGAGCTTTGCATGATTCTGAAACTAACATTGTTATTTAGAATGACATAGCTATACAGTAAAACATCTTTCTCTCCCAGCTTTCCATCACTGAAGAGGCGGAAAAAAATCAATGAAATAAACATTTTTTTATTCTTTAAAATAGTTATTTTCAGTGGTTTACTTGCATTCTTTTAGATTACTCTAAAAATTCTAGAAGGAATTTTGAATTCTCATGTATCATTATATGCTGAAAATAATAAAATACTTTAAAAGCTGCAAGTTAGGACTTCATAATTTATTTTACCTTATTTATTATTGTTCTGTTATTAGTTATTATTTTATCATTTATAGTATATCTTTTATATGTTGCATACAGCTATACATATTTATAATTTTTTGTTTGTTTGGCTTTGTTTATTTTTTGTCACTAATTAAAAAGTGCTAGAAATAGTTAAAATAAGTGCCATGCAATACATTTGTCTTTGGTTCACATTTATATGGATGAATGTGTGCGTGTATGTATCTATATAAATATCTCAGTCATGTCCATTTACTGGACCAAGTATTGACCCCTGGGGGACACCACTGGTTACAATCCTCCAACTTGACCCTGCTCCATTAATTACAACCTTCTGAGTTCTATCACAAGGCCAATTCTCAATGCACCTAACTGCCCCCTCATCTAGCCCACACTTACTCAGTTTCCTAATGAGGATGTTATGGGAGACAATGTCAAAAGCCTTGATGAAGTCAAGGTAGATGACATCTGCTGCTCTCCCCTCATCCAGCCATCTATTTATAACATCATAGAAGCCTATCAGATTGGTCAAGCATGATTTACCCTTGGTAAATTGGTGTTGACCACTTTCAATAACTTGGAATTGGAACACTTCCAATAACATCCAAACTTAAGATGTTTGGAGATGATATCCAGAACAAGTTGCTCCATCACTTTCCCAAGGATGGAGGTGAGACTAATGGGCCTTCAGTTGCTCGTGTTCTCCTTCTTGCCCTCTTTGTAGACTGGAGTGATATTTGCCTTTCTCCAGTGCTCAGGTACTTCTCCTGTTCTCCATGACCTTTCAAAGATGATGGAGAGTGGTCCAGCAGTAACATCTCTCAGTTCTCTCAGTACTTGCAAGTGCATCTCATCAGGACCCATAGACTTATAAATGTCTATTTTGGACAAGTGGTCTCTGACCCAGTCCTCCTCTACAGAGGGAAAATATTATTCTCTCCAGACCTTCCTCCTTGTCTCCAGGATCTAGGATTCATGAGGGACAATTTTAGCAGTGAAGACCAAAGCAAAGAAGGCATTCAGTACTCCTTCTCTAAGGCACTAAGGTGCCCACCTTGTTCATAAGTGGGCCTACATTTTCCCTAATCTTCCTTTTTCTGTTGATATAATGAAGAACCTCTTCTTGTTATCTTTAACTGTAGTGGCCAAGTTCAGATCTGCTTGAGCTTCAGCCCTTCTAATTTGCTCCTTGCATAGCTTCACTACATCTTGGTATTGCTCATAAGTCACCAATACCCTTTTCCAGAGATTGTAAACTTTCCTTTTATTCCTGAGGTCCAGCCAAAGCTATCTCTTAGCCAGGCTGGTCTTCTTTCCTGTTGGCTCATTTTTTTTGCCTGGGAATGCCCTTCTCCTATGCTTTTAAGAGTTCTTCCTTGAAGTACGACCAGCATTCCTGGGCACCTTTGCCCTTCAGGAGTGTCTCCAAAAGGACACTCTCAAGCATGCTGCTAAACAGGCCAAAGTCTGCCCTGAAACTCTTTTCTGCCCAAGGTTTTGGGTTAAATCAAGTTTTTAATCTTTTTTACATGCTTGATATAAAGCAAAAAATCCCAGTTCAGTTATCTTTAAACAAAAAATGGCTAAATGGTTCTTGTGAGGGTACAGCCTCAAGGAAAGCATTTTGTTTTGGTCACCGTGCTTCTTTGCTCTATCTTACTAGTAGTGTTTAATTTATTTTTCTACAGTGACACAGAAAATTAGAAAGACAGTGGCCTTTCCTTGCTCAATTTTTTTGTTATCAATGCAATGATGCTGTGATGAGAGTACTGCACTTTGATAAAACCAAAGGTAGGTTAAGAGAACATGGTTTATGTTTTTAGTGTATATTTTAAGAAAAGATTTAAATGTTTATGTGATAAAAGAACATTTTCATTTCATCAGATTGTGCCTTAACAAGTAGGAAGACAAGTAAGACTTGTTATCCTCAATTTATTTTCCTCCTATATTTATTATCATTTTCTTAACTAGAAAGCACGAAAAAATGTAATCCTTGCCCTGAAACACATAAATTCAAAGCAAAACATTAAAAAAAGAAACCTAAAGAATAAAATAGGAAACTAGTTTTGTTAGGTGGGGTAAATGTGTTGTTTATGTCAGAGAGTAGCCAGTTTCTGCACCCTTCAGAACTCTGGCTGAGTTTTTCACTGTTGCCAGAATTAACCATGTCAAAATACAGTCAAAGTAATATTGAGTAGGAGTGAAGATGTAATATGAATAGGATTAATGAGGCCCCTATCACAAAACTGCACACTCTTCAACAAAAAAAAAAACAAATTAGAGGATTCAGGAAAGAGCTGCAATAATGATTTGAGGTCAGGAAAAAATGTATTATAATTAGAGCCTCAAAAATCTTCAATCCACTTTTTTTACCAAAGAAAAAGTTAAAATGTTATCTGATCTTGGTCATTACATACCTACATGCAGAAGAGTTTTTTGTTATCAAAGTCTGCTTTGATCTCATAGGGAAAAGAAAAAAAAACACAACAGAATCCACTTTTGAAAGAAAAAAAAAAGATTATTTTTAACAGAAATAAACTGAATTTTTTTTTAATAGTGAGGTTCATTAAGTGATCAATAGCTTTCAGTGGATTCCATCAGTTGAATGTTTTAGATCAAGATCAGGTAAATTCTTTTAAAAGATATCCTAACTACCAAGTAGGGACCATGGGATGAATACTGGGGTGGAGGGCAAGGAAGACATTCCCCTTCCTGCCAATACCCAAATAAAATGAAAAAAAAAAAAAAAAAAAGCGGTTATGAAATGTATAAAGCAATGGATCCAGTTGGATGCATAATATGTGTTCTGAGTCCAGAATGTATTATATAAATCTAGATTCATAACTTCAATGTCATTCAGAAATTATATTTCCATAGACTGTGTATCATGGTTCAACCCCAGCTGCAACTAGAAACACAAAGACATTACCTCACATCATCCCTTGGCTCCCCAAGAAGGGTGGGGAGAAGAAGGGAAAAAAGGAGAGGAAAGGGAGAAACAAGCCTCATAGGTTGAGATAAAGACAATTTAATAGAAACAATAATAGAAAAGGAAAAATTATAACAATAATAATAATGACAAAAGTCACTATCACTGCCTAGTGAATTGGCACCATCCCAAGCAGTGATCACAAATTTTCACAGAATCACAGAATCTCCAGTGGTTGGAAGGGACCTCTGAGATCATCAAGTCCAACCATAAAAAAAACCCAACCAAACCCCCGCCCCAGACAAAAAAACCAACCCAAAACAAAACAAAACAAAACAACCCCAAAAAACCCCACGCACTAAAAAAGCACCCACCAACCAAACCCCACATGAGCACCACCACACAACAGCCCACCACAGCCCAATAAGCTTGGGCACTAGAGCGTACCCTTAAGAACCATGTCTACATGTTTCTTAAATACCTTCAGGGTTGGTGACTCCCCCACCTCCCTGGGCAGGCCGTCCCAGTGCCTGACAACTCTCTCAGTAAAGTATTCTTCCTTATATCTAATCTAAACCTCCCCTGCCTCAACTTCAGACCATTTCCTCTGGTCCTGTCATTATTCCCTTGGGAGAAGAGGCCAACCCCCATCTCTCTACAACCTTCTTTCGGGTAATTGTAGAGGGCAGTGAGGTCTCCCTTTGGTCTCATCTTCTCCAAACTAAACATGCCCAATTCCCTCAGCCTCTCCTCATAGGACTTGTTCTCCAGACCTCTCACTAGCTTGGTGGCTCTTCTCTGGACATGCTCCAGGAGCGCAATATCCTTCCTGTAGTGAGGGGCCCAAAACTGAACACAGTACTCAAGGTAAGGCCTCACCAGTGATGAATACAGAGGCACGATGACTTCCCTAGTCTTGCTGGTTATGCTGTTCCTGACACAGGCCAGGATGCTGTTGGCCTTCTTGGCCACCTGGGCACACTTCCGGCTCATGTTCAGCCATCTGTCCGCTAACACCCCAGGTCCGTTTCTGCTTGGCAGCTCTCCAGCCACTCTTCCCCAAGCCTGTAGCACTGCCCGGGGTTGTTGTGACTGAAATGCAGGACCCGGCATTTGGCCTTATTAAACCTCATCCTGTTGGCCTTGACCCATTGATCCAACCTGTCTAGATCCCTCTGTGAAGTCTTCCAACCCTCAAGCAGATCAACACTCCCACCTAGTTTGGTGTCATCTGCAAACTTACCGAGTGGGCATTCAATCCCCTTGTATAGATCATTGATAAAGATATTGAACAAGATATCCCCAAATATCCTGAGGAAGCCGTGAGGGACAACACTGGTGACCAGTCACCAACCAGATTTTGCTCCATTAATCACAACTCGCTGGGCACAGACATCCAGCCAGTTTTTTATCCAGGGGAGGGTACACTTATCTATGCCATGATTCTCCAGTTTCTCCAGGAGAACGCTTTGGGGTATGTTGCCAAAGGCCTTACCAAAGTCCAGGTAGACAACGTCCACAGCCTTCCCCTCACCAAGAAAGCAGGTCACATGATCATAGAAAGAGATCTTTGTCCTTGCAGGACTATCTCCCAAGGGACTCTCCCATTTTTCTGCCACTTGACTAAACCCTATTCATTTACTGAGCCTGACATCAGTGGTGAATTTTTCATTGACTGCTTTATTGTTCTGTCTATGCTGAAAAAAATCCTTGAATAGTGTAAAAATCACTTAGCAAGAATTAATATTAACAGACATTCCTTTCACAGCAATGACTAGAAAGAAAAAATAGTTCCTTACCAGCACAAACCAGTACACTCTGTCAAACACTAAAGAGAGGAATTTCTAGAAAATAAGATATTTTATTGCTTCAAACTCATGGAAAATGAGAAAGAATAGTTCTTGGTGTAGTATCCTCTTCAGTGAAGGGAGCTACCATTTTCACATCCGGTTGATGTTCTTTTTATATTGTTTTCTGGAAAGATCAGAGAGGAGGAAAAAAGGTATTTTGGCTGTTTCAACAGCCATGGCTTTGAGCCCTCTGGGACAATACAGTAAATGTACTGTCCACCAAAACAGGATCATATTTGCTCTTCTGGAGTGTGACCATTGGGACATATCATACGCATGGTCCCCTGTGCTTGCTGTCCCACACAAATCTCTAAGGCAACATGATGCTGACCCTCTGCGTTCTGAGGGTGAAGAGAAGATCAATCACCCATGACCAGGTTTCAGCTATAAAGTCAAGGAAAATGTATAAGCCTTTTTTCAAGAGAGCAGCTACAAGTACATAGGAGCACTCTAGGGGGTAAACACTCCTATCTGGTGTTCTTAACAAGTCTCCTATCAGCTTATCAACCCCCAAAATTTACAACTTCTTTACCCTACAAGCTTTGCAGGGCACTGTATAGGCTTCTTGGACAGCCTATGCATGGACGTCTCATGATACCAATAACTTAGAGTTTTCCACTCTTCAGGATCAAGACCAGGAAAGCATCCATGATTCTCAGGTTGCATTGGTTTGAGTGTCTCTGTTTCATGGCAGATGCTGATTACCCATTTCAGGCATAAATCACCCAGACGTTTTACAACAGACATGCAATACATGCTGCTTTCAGTGAGGCCCTGCAGGTTATCATAGCTCACAAATTCCGTTCACCTGCTGCAAGGTGACAAACCTCACCAAACAGAACAGCATAGAGCTTCAGTGACATCAGTGGTGATTACTGCTGGCTGATATGTCTTGTGCAGCTTGTATGAAGGCATGGGCAGACTGCTCTAGGCAGGATGGCTACAAGAGGATCAGAGTCTCCAACTCCTATTCTCACTGGTATCCCAAGATTTGGTGACAGAGAAAGTGGAGAAATGCATGAAGCCTTATGTGTTCATCTGGGTCAGGACTAGTTTCATCACAGAGCTCAAAAATGCTATGGCAGTAATACACTATGCCTTCACACTCCAGCAGTCAAAAATTAGATTTGGCTTCTCTTTCTCCATTGAAAGTGCATTGTCAGCACTCTCCATGCACTCCTTGAGGTGTCTTTTTCAGAAATACACAGAGTCTGATTACAAGCACCCTTCAATGCTTCCTGTGTCTGCAGTCTCAGCTTGAGTTCCTTACACAAATTATGAGGACATTCTTTATTTGCATTTATTGCCCACAGTCCCTGTCCTTAAGACCTGAAGAGTCTCATCCAACTGGGAGCCATGTTTCTCTAATGTTATTGTTTTTCTGTGCACAACTTCTTCTTTTTGTCTCAGTGCTTTACACAGGCAAGGTCATGAAATGTTTCCTCTTCTTTTCTCCGTTGTAATGATCTTGCCCTAAGGTTTTCTCCTCCTCTTGCACTATGGAGCTTTGGCTTCTCTAGCCAAAGCCCAAATTATATCCCTCTAATTAAAACTTTTGGGCTGGTGGTGGCTCCTTAGTCAAAAATGCGAAGCAGCATGGTTGGCAAATAAGGTGCTTGAGAGAGAAGAGAATCAAAGATCTTCCTAAAAAGCTCTGTCACAGTTCAAATTCACAATTGAATTGACCAATTATGGGTGACAAATGCTGTCCCTCCACCTCTTGCTACAATGAGAAAAGGAGCAGAGATAAAGAATTTACGAGTTTAGAAGGAACTACTTTAACGAAATATTTGAAATAAAATTAAAAGAAAAAAAAATTAAATAGATGCAATATATGCAAAACTGTAACAAACTCCCAGGTCGACATCACCAGCAGGCACTGGGGAAGTCACAGACTGGACTCAGTGATGGATAGGAACTAGGTTACAGCTCTGGAGTCAGGAATGTACAGATCAGGATCAAAGGCAGGTGAACAGGCAGGGTCCTCTTCTGATGTTGGCCATTGAAGAAAAGAGGGCTGGTCTTTGATCCCTCAGCTTTTATACTGAGTATGGGGCAGATGTGACCGAATACCCCTGTTGGTCAGTTCTGGGTTACTTGTCCTGTTGGCTGCTCCCTGCAGGTGGGACCCCCCTACGGCTTTCAATTTCTGACCCTCCAGTGGGGCAAATAGTGGAAATTAGCTGACGTTGGTTATTACAGCAATAAATATAAACAAAAGCCTGACTGCATACCATTCCTTGGCACAAAGTACAAACACTCCGAGTATTCTGCCCGGTACACTGTTAATGTCAGACAATTAGAAGAGGGCTACCTAAAAAGTAAAATTACTGAAGAGTAAGTTTGTATCACAGTATGTCAAACCAGGACAAGTTCCTTGTCCTTCTTCACCTTTTAAGGAGTCACATGGAAAAGATGAGGGGTGATGGATACAAGTTACACACAGAGAGATTCTGATTGGACATGAGGAAAATGTTTTACAATATAATGACAATCAGCCACTGGAATAATCTTCCCATGGGAGTGATGGATTCTCTACCATTGGACACTTTTAGGATCCACCTGGACAGGGTGCTGGGCCATCTTATCTTGTCTAGACCATGATTTTGTGAAGAAAGGTTGGGCCAGATGACCCTCAATGTTCCTTCTAACTTGGTATTCTGGGATTCTATGAGTGTATGATTTTCTACATTTAATTGCTATCTCCTTCAATGGAGCCCTGTACTGAACTCTGCTTTCAAGTTATTTTGAGATCAAACTTTAAAGAATTATTGAGTTACTTATGTTTTTCTTTAATCTCACTGCCACCAATATCTGAAATACAGTTCAAATTGCTCATATCTAGTATGACTTCAACACTAAGAATTTACTAAACCTTAAATTTTAATTTTTATCTTCTTGCAAAGTTGCTTAAACTGTACATTTAGATCTATAATTATGAAACTATACTTATCTAAAGGTGACTTATGTGCTTAGCTGCAAGTTTCTGAGATCTCTGGAGAGAGAAAAAATGTAATTTGTCCTGATAAAGTAACATGTAGCAAAACATGTGCAGAATGTTTTCACAGGTCTGCAGAAATTATTTTTCTTTCTCTGAATAGAATCAATTTCCTTCCAAATTAATGCTAAGAGGATAATAGACTGTATAATAGTCAAGATTCAGGATATCAGATTAGAGAAGGAAGAACGTAACAAGGAAGGAAAGTTGCTGTGATACTGCTTGTTTTAAAAAAATAAATCTATTAGGGAACCATTAACATCTTAGACTACATAGAAACTTTTTGGACACTGGGCAATTTCAGTCTTTTTGTGGTTGCTCTCTCCAGTTGCCCCTCTGTCTCCTACTAGGAAAAGAGCTCGATGTACCCTTTTCCCTGTTATTTGCCTTGGTGTTTGTGAGAAGAAACATAAGAAAAAATATATGAGCCGTGTTGCATAGTCCAGCCCTTTTCTGTGACAGAGCTGCTGTCTCAGAGCTCTTTTTTAAAACTGGTTAAACCCCGTCTTCAATATTGTAGGGTGGGTACTTTTTCACTCTTGTTCTATTGAAAGTGCTGCTCCAGAGCTTCATTGTTCTTTGAAAATCTGAATTTCCCATGAGATCAGGTAGGAATCTACATGAATAATATGCTTTCAGAAGTGCATTTCTGGCTTTTTTATTTTTTTTTTTTTCCCAGGGATTTCCTGTTAAAAAGAAAAAATTGTCACATATCAAGTCAGGTACTACAAGTTTTCAGTAATATGTATGTGCAGAAAAATCAGTTTACTCAGTCATGAACTACTTCCTATTCCTTTGTGTTCATGCTTTCCCATTAAGGGTTAAATATTTTGCAATAGTTAATCCCTTTTTGTAGTTTTCTTTCAACATATGTCTGAGCAACCTACAAAATTGTTCCTGTAAAACATTTTCCCTCTTTTTTCATGGCCCTAGGAGTGTGCTTTTATATCCTTTTGTCACTGGTGATTGATAATAATGTTGACATGTTCATTGCCTCTGCTTCGTTGTGCACCTATATGGTATGAAAGTGATGCATAGTTTTGTTTAGACAGTTAGCTAGTTAGCATTTCCTCAAAAAAAAAAAAAAAGAAAAGAAAAGAAAAGAAATTTGAACTGAACATGTTGCTCTAAGGCAAGAAAATGATCAATTGGGTGGTTACAAAACAATTGGAGAGATGTGTGTCATGTGTGTAATAGGTTGTACAAATTGCTGGAGTTGTGTGGGGAGATGCAAGAAAGGATGAAAATATTTTCCATTAGGGTTTGGTTGTTTTGGTTTTTTTTAACAGCATGAATGGAAAGGTCTCCTAGGAAGCTGTACTACCAATTCGGAAAGTATGTGGGATTCAAAACACACTGTGCTTTACCTTTCATAGCTACTATTGAAATGAAAAAAAAGATGGTTTAGCACCAAAAGTTTTATTATGGTACAAGTAATGATGGGCATAAGCAGATATGTGATAATGACTGTGAAGTATTTCTACTGAATATTTTTTAGATCTCATGAATATTTTTGGTGAGAGGATAACTTTTTTCTCTTTGAGATCCTTTCTATAGGTTACAGGAGATCAGATGATCATTGACAATTTTATCAGTCTCTTGCCCTATTATTTTGCTACATTCATTGATTTGTTTTCCATGTTACTGACAAATATATGTTGTTACTATTCCATATAAGTAAATTTAGGAATCACTGTCATTTTATTTTGCTTGTATATAAGCTTAGTTTTATATAGGCAGAAACATCCAGACATTCTACCATTAATCACATAACTTTTCCCATTGCACAGTGATAAGCAGATACAAAACCAGTCAAATCAATCTCAGTGATGGTGGAAAAAAAGTCAGAATTAAATTATATAACCAATTAATCCATGAGAAGAAGGAAGATGATGATTCTGGTCTACATAAAATGGAGCCTGTATATCAGGTTGAGGGAGGTGATTCTCCCCCTCTCTTCATGAGATCCTACCTGGAGTATTGCATCAAGCTCTGATGTCTCCAGTACAAGAGAGACATGGACCTTTTTGAGTGGGTCCAGAGGAGGGCCACAAAAATGACCAGAAGGCTGGAACAGCTCTCCTGTGAAGAAAGGCTGAGAGAGTTACTATTGTTCAGCCTGCAGAAGAGAAGGCTTTGGGAAGACATTATTGCAGCCTTTCTTTATATTAAGGGGCTTATAAGAAAGATGGAGAGAGGCTTTTTACCAAGGACTCTAGTGACAGAACAAGAAACAAACATTTTAAATGGAAATAGGGTTGATTTAGAATGGATATAAAAATAGGTCATGGGGATAGTGAGGTACTGGAACAGGTTCCCCAGAGAAGTGGATTCCCCATCCCTGTCATTGTTCAAAACAGTGTTTGAGCAACCTGATCCAATGAAAGATGTCCCTGCCTGTGGCAAGGAGGTTAAACTGGATAATCTTTGAATGTCTCTTCCAACCCAAACCATGCTGTGATTCTAAGAAGATAGAACAAAACCAATGGAATCCAAGCTGTATATTTTAACTTATTATTCATGTTACGAAATTACTAAAAATATTAAACATTGGATGAAATATGATAATTTTTTTATGCAATGAGTAACAATTTTGGGCATTGAAATGACAATGGTCGTATTTGGTTTACGTGGCAAGGTTTTGGTAGTGGGGAGGTAGTTTTGGTTTTGTTTCTCATTACCCTAAACTATTTTTAGTGGTAATAAATGAAATAAATCTTCTCCAAGTCAAGTCTGCCTTGCCCATGATGGCTTGGTGAGTGATTTCCTTATTATTACCTCAACCCATGAGATATTTCATCTTATTTTGCCCCCATTCCTGCTAAGGATGGGGACTAAGAGACTGATGAGCATCTGGCAGCTAGTTAAGGTCAACCCACCACACTGTTACATTGGTAGATGTTGGACTTTTGTAAAATACAGAATTTGACAGAAAACATGAAATGAACAGTAATTTCCATTCTGAATTTAAATATTAGCTCTGTTAAGTTCCATTTATTCCTGAAGGCATTCAGGAAAAAATCTCACATCTCATTATAAGATTAGTATTATGAAAATGTGGAGTTTTGCAGAATTCCTCAAGATGCCTAGACTAATTCCAGAATTTTTGCACTTAATCTGATTATATATGTGGGTAAATGTATGTAGCGAAATCTAGATACATGTGTAAGACTTGTTATGCACAATATAGTCAAAGCTTCAAAACAGAGAAAGGCACAGACATGAAATATCAGAGAAACGCCTGTCCTAAACTTGGGGCAGCATCACGTCCTCTGCAGATGTTCCAGGAAACATCAGAGGGGTAAATGGGATCACTCTGTGAAGGATTTTGCTGGGGAAGTCACATCCTGGGAAATATTTTTTAGCATGTTCTGTTTTCAGAGTGAGTGGGAACTGATACTTCTTGAATCTCCTGAATTTCCTGTTTCTTTCCTTTGTAAGAGATTAGGGAACATAACAAGTACTTCATTGTATGAGTAGGCAAGTGCTGGTGGCCAGAGCACTTTGCCACAGCCAAGAAAGGGTCTTCCATTAGGTGCAAAATCTGCACAATAATTAGTCTTTGCATTTTCTCCATGTTTTGTTGTCCATGATTCTGCTTGCCTGGGTAACTTTGGCTGCCATTTCACCTAACTTTCTTCTTTCAGCATTAAAAAAAGAGAAGACTTAATTTCGGTTTCTTCTAGTCTATTGCCCTCTTTATTTCATTTGAATCTGATATCAGACAGATCATTCTCAATTCCAGAGAGGTTGCTAATCCATATCCTCTGGTGAAAACTTTTTTTCATTCCCTCCTCGACTGTCCATAATCTCTGGAGGTCTTCAGTAATCATATAATTGCCCAAAACCTCTTGTCAAACCAGTCTTTTAGAAATATGTTGCTCTTAATTTTCTTGTCATGCTTTTACCCCTTTTTTTCTGGGGCAGGAAGGATTCTTCTGAATTCCATATGGTCTCCCTGTCTCTGGGCATCTGCCCCAGCCCAAACATGCTTCTTCTGCATTGCAGCAGGAACGTGTTCATGTTGTTTGTACTGAAAAAAAAGGGGCATGTTATCGTTAATTCTGCTAAAAGCCACACTCACCTTGTATCCACAGTTCACACCCTGAGAATTCATATCCTTTTTCTTCATATCAATGAAAACATTTCACTCAAGCTTTTGTATCTATAATTCTGAATATTTTAAGTATTGAAGAATAATTTTAAGATAAAAAATTTTCATTTTTTCAAACTGAAAAGTATTTATAAATAAACTTAGAAAACATTGATATTAGATTATTTTTCTAGGAAATAGATTTTCTTGAACAGGAAACAATTCAAAATTCACACAGCTTCACAAAACATATTGGTAACGTTATATCTTTTTTTGTTTTTTACAAAGAAAAGGGAAAGAAACATAACACTAAGCTCTGCTTAATACAGAGATTTATTTTTTATATACAATCCTGAAATACATGTTTTTGACATTTTCTAATGTTATTTCTATCTTTATCAAGGGACATTGTATAAAATCTTTTAAAATGGAACGCTTTGTATTCTGACTGAATTTCCTCTGTTTGACAGAAAAGTCTTATCCATGAACTGTCCACATAATAGTCATTTTCATTGTTATTATAATTGCTTGCTAAATTTTGTCTTTTTGATGAGAGTATAAAATGATTTGTTTTCCCTTTGTTTTACTTTTCAAAGCTCAAAGTGGAAAAATTGGAAAATCCAAGCCCACACTATGTAACACTTTAATTCTACAATTTATTTTCTGAGCATTAGATTCTCAATATTATAACATTATTTTTTTTTCTGTGTGCTAAGATAGTTGTTCCAGATCATGTTCCAGATAGCCCTTTAATACTGCCATTATCATTTTTCTTGCATTCTTTGACCACTTAAACTTGCACTGAAGTTTAGGTGTCTGGGAATGGACAAAACCATATTGAATCCTGTTGATTTAAATTATAGTTCAAGGTGATTTTAACCTTCAGCTCCACTATTTCTGTTTCTCATTCTCATCATACAGAAGATGATTATGGCTCCTGTTTAGCTGTTCTGCGATTAAATTTGCACAGACTACTTGGGGTAAGGCAGCCTTTTTCTGTCCAGGTTCAAAGCTAGTGAAATGTCAGCTTCAGTTTCTCTCTTTTGAAATTTCTACCCATTGTTACCTTTTGAACAACTTTTGTATTTTCACTTTCTTTATTTCAAATATTTACTTTGCAAGTGTACAGATACTGACTTCCTAACCTTTCTGTTCATTTTTTATTTATCTCATGATCTGCTAAACTTCCTTTGTTGCATCTGTAAAATATTGTTTGCATAGACCATTATTCAGCAATTTAATTAACTTGCTCAATTAACTGGCATAATTAAAATTCTAGAAATCCTTAAGTAATTATTAAAAATAAGCTTTGTTCATTTTTTTAAAATCTAAACTAACTCTCTGCAAGCCTCCAGTGCAACAGCTGCTAGCACAATCTCTATCATTAAGGTGGTACTTATGAGTAATTAACAAAGACATAGGCCACTACAAATGGAAATCCCCAAAACAGTATGTCATGTCATTTCATTGCAAACTCAATCAGGTCTTGAAATGGATCATTATGTATTACATTTTTAAGGATGATAAATAAGGGATGCAGGTAGAAATCAGCATTAGGATTTGCAGGAGAAAGCTCTTTTATATAAGTGATTTTAAACAAAGAAGAAAGTTATCACTGAAGCAAAAAGTTAAATCTGTTACTCTGCAGTAAAAGAGTGATTGTTTTTCCTTTTCAGTTCCCCATTACAGGTCTCTGCATACTTTCCAAGGTATAACAGCAATATCCTTTCTAGATATCTGGTATATAATACAATTGAACTCAAACAGAAACCTCAAAAATGAATGTGAGTTTTCAAACTGCTGTTATAGCAAATTGTGTACTAGCTCTGGATTCTTGTTTATGTGTCAGTGAATAATATTACTTTTGGTAGTACAACATGAAGCTTAAGATTTGTATCATCATGAAAAAACACAATGACCTCTTTCCACTTTGAAATTAAAAACATTAAGTATAACCTTTTTTTTTTTTCCTCTGCCACCTTCAGTTCCTTGTTCTTTCCACTCCAGATTTTCCCGCAATCCAGTGTTTCTTCTAGAAAACACTGAATGTTATCTGAGGAATAAGAAGTCTCACATTGCTATTCTGGTTGCTAGTATTGGAAGGCTACTGAACCAATGTTGTACAGAAAAGATGCTTCTTTCTTTTATAACTTTTTGTCTGTGGGATATTTTTAAAAATAAAAGGCTAAATCAGGCATTTAAAAATCAGCTTCAAGACAGGGTTCCAGAAGGCTTGAACTTGGAGACTAATTTCACTGGATCTCAATGAAGAAGTTAGTGAAAGCTCAAGATACATAACAGGTTTTAAAATTGAACTACTTCCTATAAAATAAAAAGCTGACTTGGAAAGCTGAATTATGTCTACATCTTTGAAAATCTTCTCAGATGTTACCACTTGATTGGTATCTTTTTTATTACAAGGGGATATATATGGAGAGTTATAATTAAAACATAATTTAAGGTATGTTAAGAACTGAAAATAGGTGAAAATTCTTAAGGCTGTGATTAGTCATACGTATAGATCAGCAGTTGCCTGTGGTGGGATGCTGCTTGTTTGTCCGCTACTGGTTCCCATCAGTGCTTTTTCTAGGGAAAAGTGGCACAGACAGAAGCAGAATCAAGAGCTGGGAGAGTTAATCTCATTACATTTTCTTCTGCAGAGTATCAAAACCATGATTACATTGTAAACATGTGAAATACATAAATGTTATCCTGACATATCTGATGTCCATTGTTACAGGCATATGCATGCATGTAACAGGAGGAGGTCTATGAAGCTGTGAAAAAGAACTTCCTGAAAAAATATCTCCATAATTAAATGTGACAAACAAACCAAAAAAATATGTGAAACTTCCTCTGTTATAGTTGTATTATGTATTATGTTACTCAGCTTACACCACAATTCCCTCCTCCCCCCCAAAAAAAATTTCTTGTAAGCTCAGACTTCATACTTGTCCTTACGAAATACAAATTGCACAAAAGGCTAAACTCAGCCTGTTAAAAAATAAAGAGTCTCAAGGTAAAGAGAACAAGACTGTATTGAATAATCAGGATATGGGCAAAGAAGGGAAATTCAAATTCTTTCTGACTGTTAAACCTTCGGCAATTTTACTTTAATTACTAAAGTAGGAAAAGATATTTTGTAGGCTGTAAACTAGACAATTTGTTGGAGAAATGTGAGGTTAAATGAACTTATATTAGACTATCAGTGGGGTCTGATTTCTAGATAAATATTCATAATTTACTGCAAATTAGCAATAATTAAACTGACATTCTTCTTCTGAGAATTCATGTCTGAAGGCCTGTCCGGTAGGGTATTAAAAAATAGCCTAACGTCTTCACCTGGCCCCTGCTAATTACAGTAAGTCATTCATTCAAAGTATTAAAGCATGTTTTAAAGTCTATATTCTCCTTTAACACAAAGGTATAGAGGATGAAAAGGTCAGTGACATACAGCAGTGAGTGTTTAAAAATAATTTTATGAGGTAGTCTGCATAAAAATGAGTTTTTTCTTTGAAACAGGCATCATATAAAATTTTAGAGGATATGTGCCAAATTGGTCTGAGCTTCTCATAACACAGTTCCTTTGGTTAATTAATTAAAAATGCTAAATTGTCATTCTTATGAAACGGAAGGACAATCTTGAGGCTGAAAACCTTTCTCAGATACTTTTGTGAAAAAGATGGACATCTCACTCAAGGATAGCCTTATAATTCAGTAAGAAGTTAATGGTTTCTCACATATCATTTTCCAACTTATGAGAAAAATATGGAATTGGGAATTGTATCCCTTTTGCAACTGCCAGTTTCAACACATAGAAGCTTGGGCCATATTTAACATTATCCTTTAGATAGTGAAATTATAAACATCAAGGGATGAGTGATAGATAGTAGTTCAGACCCTGGGTCTCTGGAAACCTCATCTGAGGACAGCTGGCTGTTAACATTCTGAGATACAAAATTTTAAATATCATTCCTTGATAATGAAATGCACACACAAAAAAAAATCACAGCACATAACCATCCTCATTTGTCAAAGGGATAAATGAATTCTGATTTTATCCATAAATTTTGTCCCTCAGATCAGATGATATCTTTAGGATCTCATTTGCACAAGTTAATGTAGATCTTAAGTGTGGCTGTAAACAAATCTAAACCTTACTGGAAAAGTGCATTGTTTGACCTGCTGAGTTTACAGTTATAACAGAAAATAATTAGCTACATTAACACTTGTTTTCAGAATCCACATTAACAAGTTTATGATATAAATTATCACATATGGGACAAAAGAAATCTATATTAACAATTAAATTATTCTATAATTAATAATGTAAATGAAAATGCTGTTTGAAATTGGACTAGACATATATGCTTTTTTACAAGAGAAAAATGAATTTCTTGATTTTACTAAAGTATGTGTCACATTGTTTTAAACTATTATGTTTTCAGCAGAAAAAGTAGAATAAACTTTAAAGTTAAACTCTTCAAGATTTATTTGAAGATAAATCTGTTTGGAAAGGTACCTAGCAATGAAAAAAAAATCAAACAATACACATTTTATGTTTGATGAGGACTCCAAACAGAACAACTTCACTTGAAAGCTATGTATGCATACAAAAAAGAAAGAAAAAAGTTTTCCATGTTATATCTGTGAATTTTGTTTTCTCTGACTTTTAGTCAAAATTCTTCAATTAATTCATATCTTTCTACTTTAAAGTGCATAATATTTTGGAACTTAGGCTGAAAAATGTCTCTTACCCTTATGACTTTCTATATCTGTGGATCGACAAGTATCTCTCCTTTCTAAACAGCAGGTTATTGCATGTTTCTTGCTGTGAATACTATAGCTGAAATACTAAACATCATCTGCTAATAAGTTATTGACATCCTATGAGATTATGAGTGAGACAACAGCAGATGGAATATAAACATGTGCCATTGGCTACAGTTGAAAGTGTCAAAAATAAGCCATGAAGCTGAAAGACTAGTTCCACAGAACAAAGACGTTTCATCTCAGAGGAAAATAACAGTGGAATTAGAAATTATTTTTGATAGTTATTTTCTGGAAAGGCAAAATAATTTTTGTTTAGAAGGTGTACTTAAGGGAGACACTGCATTGGCTTTCTGCATAGAAGCAAAGAAGAGATTTTGTCTTGTAGCCCTGAAAGCTTTACCCAGTTACTCTTAATATAATGACTTTTAATTTTTTTCCGTTCTACTCCTTCACTCCAGCTGATCCTGGCTGAGCACCTTCTGAGAGAACATCCAGAGTCATAAGTAACAACTGTTACATATGTTTTGTTTTTTTTTTTTTTTCTGGTCTCCAGAGTGAGAGATGTCTACACTATCTAGTTGTGGACAACTTCTGGATGATTCTGCTGTATACTCTCCAATTCTGTGATTCTTTTGCATCGCATTTTCAGGTATGGTTGAAATTAAGTAGGCCTATAAGTTTAATACTTAGGTTTTATTGATGTCATCTGTGGAGTCTGCATGTAAATATCAAGTTGGACAAGAAAAAGATGATTTTCCAGTGACTGAAATATTTATTTACCTATATTCATCCATTCTTCAGTCAGGAAGAACAGGGCTTGGATTCACAAGGCCTTGGGCAGAAATTATTTTCTCAGATGTCCAGTATGTCTTGAGGAGCATACAGAATTTCAGGCAAGTGGGCAAATGTTTTGGAGTACAAAAGGATAACATTCATGAAGGCTGTGAAAAATTTGTGTTTACTATAGAGAATATCTATCTGTGCTTCACCATATTGATTAATCCTGTGCTTATTATTGTTTTAAAGTTATGAAGAAAATATTAAATTGATTGACAACCATGCAAAACAACTCAAGTTGTTGACATTCTAGCTGTATAAGTGAAGAATATTTTCAGCCTATTTATTTCCAATAAAGGGCTTGACTATTTTATTTCACTGTTGACTCTAGTTAGACAGGAATTTATTTGATACATAGACCCACTTTGACTTCTAGAGAATAGAAACATTTATCTGAGTATACATACAAGAATTTTTTCAATAGAATTAGTGAAATACCTGTTAAGAGAAATACCTATCCCAGGACACCTTTAGGAGAAATAAGAGTGAAAATAATTCAATGAAACCACCACAGCATCATAGAATCATAAGGGGTTGGAAGGGATCTCTGGACATCATCTAGTCCAACCCCGTCACCAGAGCATGTCTACATAGAACATGTTGCATGAAACTTATCTGGGCGGGTTTTGAATGTCTCCAGAGAAGGAGACTCCACCACCTCTCTGGGCAGCCTGTTCCAGGGCTCTACCACTCTCACAGTAATGAAGTTCCTCCTCATGTTTAGGTGGAACTTCTTATACTCAAGTTTGTGCCCATTCCCTCTTGTCCTGTTCTTGGGCAGGATTGAGAAAGAACCAGCCCCGTCCTCCTGGCACCCTCCCTTGAAGTATTTGTATGCATTGATCAGATCCCCCCTAAATCTTCTCTTCTCAAGTCTAAAAAGACCCAAGTCCCTCAGCCTCTCCTCATAGGAGAGGTGCTCCAATCATCTTTGTGGCCCTTTGCTATACCCTCTCCAGAAGTTTCCTGTCCTTGTTGAACTGGGGAGCCCAGAACTGGACACACTACTCCATATGGGGCCTCACCAGGGCAGAGTAGAGGGGCAGGATGACCTCCCTCAACCTGCTCTTCTTGATGCACCCCAAGATGCCATTGGCCTTCTTGGCCACAGGACACATTGCTGGCTCATGGTCATCCTGTTGTCCACAATAACTCCCAGGTCTTTTTCCTCAGAGATGCTCTACAGCAGGTCACCCCCGACCTTTCCTGGTGCAGTGGGTTATTTCTCCCCAGGTGCAGCATCCTGCACTTGCCCTTGTTATATTTCATTAGGTTTCTCTCGGCCCATCTCTCCAGCCTCTCCAGATCTCACTGTATGGTGGCACAGCCTTCTGGAGTGTCAGCCCCCCTCTTAGTTTTGTGCCATCAGTAAACTTGTTGAGGGTACATTCCATCCCTTCGTCCAGGTCATTGATGAATATATTGAAGAGGACTGGACCCAGTACTGACCCCTGGGGAAGACCACTTGGTATGGTCTTCTGTCTGGATTCTGTGCCCCTAATTACAACCCTCTGGGTTCTGTCTTTTAGCCAGTTTTCAATCCACTTAACTGTCCATTCATCTAACCCACACTTCCTAAGCTTAGCTAGGATGCTGGGGGAGACCGTGTCAAAAGACTTGCTGAAGTCAAGGTAGATAACATCCACTGTCCTCTTGTCATCTATCCAACCAGTCATGCCATCATAGAAAGCTATCAGATTAGTCTGACATGACTTTCCCTTGGTAAATCCATGTGTACTACTTCTGATAGCTTTCTTTTGCTCCATATGCCCTGAGATGACACTCAGGATGAGTTGTTCCATCCTCTTTCCAGGGATGAAGGTGAGGCTGACTGGTCTGTAATTTCCCAGGTCTCCCTTCTTGTCCTTTTTGAAGACTGGGATGACATTGGCCCTTCTCCAGTTCTTGGGCACCTCACCTGTTCTTCAGGACCTCTCAAAGATGGTGGAGAGTGGCCCTGCAATAACTTCTGCCAGCTCCCTCAGCACTCTTGGGTGTATCCCATTCAGACCTATGGACTTGTGGATGTCCAGCCTTCTTAACTGATCTTGAACCTGGTCCTCCTCCACCAAAGGAAGATCTTCCTTACTCCAGACTTTATCTGTTCCTAATGGTTGACCAGAGTAAAGACTAAGGCAAAGAAGGCATTCAGCAACTCAGCCTTCCCTGCATCCTCTGTTACCATGGCACCCAACTCATTCAACAGCAGGCCCACATTTTCTCTAGTTTTCCTTTTGCCTCCAATATAATTGAAGAACCTCTTCTCGTCTTTGACATCTGTTGCTAATTTTAATTCCAAGGATGCCTTGGCTTTCCTTCTTTCTTCCCTACATAGTCTAATAACATCTCTGTAATCCTCCCAAGTGGTTACTCCCTTCTTCCACTCAGTGTAATCCTCCTTCTTCCACTTTAGTTTTTTCAGAAGGTCCCTGCTCAACCACCCAGCTCTCCTGCATCACTTGCTTGATTTCTTGCTGAAACTGAGTTTTCAATTTTGGTAACAGAATTAGGGGAAAAAAATATTCTCAGAATTACTTTGTTGGGGTTTGCAATGAAAAGTAACGATCCCATGATCATTAAAGTAGCTATTGTCAATGGTGTAAAGGGCTCTCGGTTTACCAAACGGTGACCTGAGGCAATGTGTGATTCGTAGACAAAGTCTTTGGGATGGTAATAGATTTTAGGGATTATAGTTACCTGGACACAGTATTCTAAGGACTCATTAAACCTTTCCAACGACAAGCAAGGTGTAACACCTATCACAGAACAAATCTATTTGGCATTTTTTGTTGGCACTAACCACTTAGTAGGGGGCTTGTACTGTACCTTGCTAGCACATAGTTGTTTCTTGTGTTTTGGGATTTTGCCTACATACATGTCGCTTCTCACTATCTGTGTCAATGTGATGCCTTGCTTTTCTGTGTCCCATATATACTGGGCTGGATTTATTTATTTATTTATTACTGGGCAATGAAAAGTAATTTATAATATGGAATAAAATTACATTAACTTATTCCACAGGATTGTTCTTTGATTTTTGCTGCAATACTTTGAAGGCCTCAGAAAAAAAATACTTATGTATGTATAAAGCATGATTACTGGATTTACACCCATCAGTCGGTTATGGGGAATAACTAACATGCTAGTGGGGAAACTCTTGCAAGTCTTGTTTCTCTGCTTTCATCCATGTTTTCTAGTTAAGACTTTCTTTTCCACAAACAGTGTAAGAATTTTATGACAACTACTACATACAAAAATGGTAATGAATTCTTTTTTTTAATTTTGAGAATTTTTTTAGAAAGCAGATTTATTTTTGTAATATACATGCTTCTAGATGTCTCTGGCATCCCGACTTAGAAGCTTTAAGCGACTACAATAGCAGCTCTGACTGGAGTAGAGAAAATGAAGGAAAAGAAAGCAAGGAAACAAAACTCTTCTTCATCAAGTAAGGCTATAAGATGGACTGTGAGTGGAGAGAACCTGGAAAACATGAAGACAGAAAAATTATCTCATTCAACATTGAGATTTTCTGAAAAACTGATCAGTGGCACAAGAACAAAGCCACTGATAAGAAATCCGACTCCTACACAACACCAGCAAGTCAGGCATAATTTATACAAAAAGGGTGATAGAAAGAAAGGGTGAAAAAAACCAAAATGATAACCGATCTATATGGAGGCTAAAGAAGTTCTTTGATAGGGAAAACAGGAAATTCACAAATGACGAGAAGTATAACAGCAAGGAAAGACTACTGTTTTAATGTAACATTGTAGGAAATCTTAATAACCTTAACATTGAGAGTAATAACAAAGGCCAATTAAGTATGAGGATGTACATAGTTGAAAGAGAAGCAGACACACTGACAACACAAGGCCAAATTGTGAATAGCAGGAATGTTTACAAAACAAGGAAAAGCATTTGGTGTTTATTTCCATAGGATCCTTGAACACAATGCCAGCACTCTGAACACTGAAATTTCAAAGCAATGAAAAAAGATCAAAAAGAAACACTGAACTGCAAATCTGAGCACATGACAGAAATCATTGCAGACAGGTAACAAAGCATAGCTGAACAGTTGTCAGCTAAGCTGAAGTTCCTGGCAGAGATTTTTGGCTACTCTGAGTTTAAAGTAGTAAAACTGATTGGAAAGCTTACAGGCTACTATCAGGAGAAATGAGGTCTCCTTGCAAAGATAGAAGATAGTCTTCTGAAATCAATGACACAATTCCCACTGTTATGCTTTGAGAAACCCATAACAATCTTTTGTTGTTTAAACAATCATTCTGTCACCCGATGATCCCTCCTCACCCAGGGAGGGTAATCCAGGAAAACAAGGAAAAGTGAAGCTTGAAATATAGATTTAATAGCATAAGACTAAATAATTAACAATAATTTAAAATGCAAACAGTATTGAGCTTTATACTAACATAAAATATGTTAATATAGATTTCTTTTGTCCCATATGTGATAATTTATATCATAAACTTGTTAATGTGGATTCTGAAAACAAGTGTTAATGTAGCTAATTATTTTCTGTTATAACTGTAAACTCAGCAGGTCAAACAATGCACTTTTCCAGTAAGGCTTAGATTTGTTTACAGCCACATTTAAGATCTACACTAACTTGTGCAAATGAGATCCTAAAGATGTATCATTTAATCACTACAGAATCATGGTGTCTCCATGTACTCCTTGATCATATCTGCACATCAATGCACCAGGGGAAGGAGGTGTCCCCTGCTCTTTCAGGATGTCTCAAGATCTGGCAAGATCTGTTAAATTGCTTTATCTTTTTCCATTTTTGCATTCAGTATTGTCCTCCAAAAAAACCCAAAACCGACCCTCTGGCGCATTCTTCCTTTTGATCTCTATTTTACATAGCAAGAGAAAATGCTGAAAGACATTTCTTCTGTGTTATAGAAAACCGTTTATTTGAGTCTTCAGTTGAGTAATGCTGCAATCCCAGGAAAAAGTACAACAGCTCAGTAACAGGTAACATTCAATTTCCACTTTCTGTATAGCTAAAATGTAAGCTTCAAAATCTTATTGAAAAACAGACAAGATATAGAATATACATTTCTTTTGATGTGAATGTCAGCAGGGATAAAAATACTCACTGTGTATATTTAAGGTTGTTTATTAGTCTATCAACCTCACTGCTTCTTCAGTATAACTTTCCATAGGATTAGAGGATATAACATGCATCTATCTAACCACACAAAATTTGAAGTAGTCTTTTGAATGTATTGAAGAGCTAGATTGAAAGCTTATCAATGTAAGAATCACCAACGTGCAAGAGTCCTGCTTTGTCTTGAACTGAAGATCTGCAATATGCCTTGCAATGAAAGCAAGGCATATATATTCTTACTATATTTTTAAATGTTGCAAAAACGAGACATGTAAAATCATATCAGCAGATATACTGAATGTAAATTGCTGAAAAAAATCAAAGGGGAGGGGTACATGTGAATAGCAGATACTTGAAACAGGATAAAAATCAACTGTGCCAATCTATTATGAGGCCTTACTAGCTTAAGAATCAAACCTATTTGCCAATCCTCCTCTCTAATGGTAATGATCATAGAAAATCTGATTATGTCTTAATCATCCATCAAGAAAATTATCTCTGGGGAAGAGCATGAATGTAACTTCTGACACTTCTTCACATTCAAAAGGGTGAAGATCTGCAGTGGTGGTACTTAAATAAAGGTTAATATATCCACAATTATCTAACTGAAGAAGTACCCTGATTTTGTTTTGTTTCTGTTTTGTTGTGGGGTTTTGTTGTTTTTATTTGTTTGGGTTTTTTAAAGCCATTAAATCCTAAACATTTTCTAGGTGATTGAATAGAATCTCTGGAGAGCTAATCACTCTTGGGAAAGGTACGTTAGCCAACTAGTTTGTAAAGCTTTTACTTATGATAGTTGTTCTCTGTGGTGTAGATGAAACAGTGCATTTGTTAGCAATATTCTGTTGGATGTCACTCAGGGTCAATCTACTTGTATTTTTTTTTAACAATGAGTCCTGTGCTTTCTACTTAGGCTTCTGCCCCAAAATGTAAGCATAGTAAAAGGAACAATTGTTTCTACACCTTAGTTTCAGATGCTGCGTTTTCTGCTTCCAAGTAAGGGCTAGTAAAAATACCCACTATATTTCAATATTACTTTAATAACTTATGCAAAAATCCTTTAAGTGAATATTGTACAGTGAATCTACAAAATTCACTGGCTAATCAAGAAGAACATACTTTTTGTCATTTAATTCACTTCCTAGTATGCTCACAAGTAGATTTTATTGCATATCAGTGTATCTTCATTTCTTTGTAACCTTTGTGTGTCCACCATAAACTTTTTATTACACATAAAAGTCTATTTACAACTACATATATTGTTGCAAGAGGACAATTTTTCTCTCAAGTTGTCATAAAAACACTGCTACAGTTATTTTTGACATAGGTTTTCTTGTTATTTTTTCTTTCACTACACTCCAGTATTATGGTCTGGGACCAATAGACTCTGACAACTAACCATTTTTGTTCATTAAGATGGTCTTCAATTCTATTTGAAGTCCTGTGTATTCTTCATGTGTTTCACTGTGAACTTAATTATAGACTTTCCTGCTATGTATGTCTTAGCTATTCATGTATTATATGTATTACATGATTTGTAAATTTGAGGTGTGTAAAGCATACACCAGATTGAATGTACTACTGTATGATGTAAGTTATATTCCTTCTACTTTGATTTCAGGGATTTACCTGATTCATCTAATATAGTGTTTTACCTAAGATTCTCCCCCATCACTTGGATAATGCTAAAGTAAGTAGCCACTGCTTCAAGGACAGAGGTATTGCTGTATATTCAGAATAGATTGAGAGTCAAAGATTTCTTTACAGGAATACACATCTACACAGGAATAGTTTTAAGAATGTACAGTCTTAAGAATGGATCTAAATGCCTAGAATTCCAGAGACCGTGGAAATCACTAAAACCTGTAAATAAACTGGAAAATTTATGTACCAGATGCTAAGTATATGATTGATAGGATGAAAGTCTTACTGAAATTTTTTTTGTATTTTCTTAACCCTTTTATACTTCTGGTGCTAGAACTCAGTACTTTCTCCTTAACTGCAATAACCACAATAAAAAATTCTCATCCACCTACCCTTTTAAGCATTTTACTGCCTTGAAATCTGTTAATGAATACATTTCTTCAGGGAACAGGTAAAAAGTATGGAGCTTTACTGTGATTTCTGATTTCCTTCTTTATACTACTCTATAAATTTGGTAGTATAAATGGGTTGACTAGATTACATAATTTCTTTGCAATTATTTCCATTGAAATAATTTATTTATTTCACTGTATATTAGCATATAACTTCTTAATATATGTAAATAACCTTAAGTGAAACCCAAAGGTATTTTATATGCCTGGAATAGGTAGTTTCTCAGTCTGTAGGTCTACTTCAGGTTTACATTGATTAGCATGTGTAAAATGGCAATCAACCCCACAACATGCTCAAACAATGATACATTAGTTTTTTAATTTAGTCTGATGGTTTTAAAGTTTTAATAACCACATATGACAAATATTAATTTCTATTCTCTTACCTTTAAGTAAATTAAGTAAATGATCTAAAGTCCCTATGAAGACATAAAATTAACAGGGTGTAATAATAGCTTAAATGAGAATAAAACCAAACTAGTTGCTGTGGATAGAGGACTAATAATAATAATAATAATCTGAATGACTGTTGTCAAGCTCTTCAATGTCCGCAAAAAAAATCCATTTTAACTGGCAGTTAAATGTTTTCCTCACAAAGATCATGTTGACAAGGTAGATGAGAATGGATTAACTCTACAAGCAGAGAAAAAGAAAACTGCAAAGACAGTTCACTGTTTAAATACCTCATTTAAAAGAGTATTTTAGGCCTTTAAAACCTATGGCTTTATCTTCACATGGCTATGAGATTCATTCATGTGTTCTGTTAGTTTGACCACAATAACAAGTTATTGTTAACTTGTGCAATATTGTGCAATGTCTATAAGTGCCAGTGGAGTTAAGGAGCCAGGTCTCCAGAAATAAGACTATGAGATGGTAGAAAGAGGTTGTAACCTCTTGTGTGTAAGGACACCAGGACACAGGGTAACATACTAAGGAATAATACAGGACCATGTGCTTTTTGGAGGTTCCTAGTGTATATCAGATATTATAATTTATTTAGTTTTTAGTGAACTTAAGAGTGTGGGATTTGCCTTATCATGCAGAAAATCTTTTTTGTAACTGTGGAAGGCCTTTGAGACACAAAATATGCTGGAGCCTGACTGCATCCACCTCTCCTGATGAGGGAAACAAAATAAAAATTAAAATATTATCCCACTGTATTTAGCATTGGTCCAGTTTCATCTTGAGCACTATATGCAATAGTGGGCTCCACTGATGTTTTAGTGCATTCAAAATTAGGAAGCCAAGTTCACTCAATCCCTAAAAAACAAGACAAATAATGATTCTTCTGGTTGATTGCCAGAGAATATTTAAGTGGAGAGTCAGCTGAACAGGATGCTGACATGGACACTTAAGAGATGTTTAAGATCATTTGTGTTTTTCCTCATATTCTTCTTTTACAGTGTACTGTTATTGGCCTGATATAAGCAGGTCACTCTGAGTTCTTAATGAGGTGCGTACAACTGATTTGCCCTTCCTTGGCCTTCTTAAAATTTTTCATCACATCCATACACCTCTTTTCTTAAAGCTACTCTTTTAATTGAATAGCCTGCAGAGACAGAAGTCTAAGTACTTCTTATTAGAAACATTTTTTCCTAAGCAAAAGAAGCTTTTTATATGTACTTTGAAATATTTTAATTTTAATTTACAAAGTGAGTGCATATTAATGCATACTGCTGGTGTCTTTCTCTGTGTAACATGGGTTTTTTGGAGGCTTTTTCTGAATCCAGTCTTCTGTTAATTTTTATACAACAGACCATGTGAAAGCTGGATCAAGAAATGGAAAAAATGGATTACTCATCAAAAAAGGTATTTTGTAATTATGTATGTGTAGAATTACCAGCTATTTCTAAAATTTCTTTTTGTGTGTAGAATATCAGTTTTGTACAAGTAGTAAACATTAAATTACAGCAGAGACTGTGTCAAGAAGTTCTTAGCATACAAATCCATAGTGTAAAGGATACAGACATTGAGAACAGATGGTCTGCCAACAGAGGAGAACTAAAGCAAATGGAGAAATAACATTAAAACAAAATTTTATTTTGCAGCCTCAGAGGGAAATTTAACAGTTATTCAGAACTTAAAATAAACCTACTCACATAGTTCTTTTCTCTGGCATCAAACAGTTCCTTTTTTAAGAATTTTTTCCTTTTAAAGTCACCAAAAAGGATTCTCCAAGCTTCCTTGTCTTAAAATTAACACAAAATATATATTTGCACTTTTACTTTCCTTAGGGTCAAACAGAATCTAGGCCAAGCTCACTTTCCTGGAGGTTACAGTAAAAATAACTTAAGACACAAGTGTCTGCCAGCAATTTTCTTAAGAAACTCCTTTATTATTTACCAGCAGACAATAACCTTATTTCCTTATTGTTTCATCTCTTGGTCACTCATAAATCAGTATTCTCCAAAGTCTTGTTTCTAAATAATAATTCATATTTAATAGCATATAGCTGTTCCTGTTTCCTAACATAGTATCCCAACTGAAAACTTTGGCTCCAAGACTTCCTAAGATGCTTTTTTGTTTCTAATTCAGGAAACTTCAAGACTATACACAAAATGATGTTATCCGTCCTGAAATAGTTATCCGTTATGTTATCCGTCCTGAAAATCAACAATTACATGTTGATGATAGGTTACATTTCTGAAAACTTGCCCAAATAAACAGTAGACAAAGATATTAGTACTTGATCAATCTCCGGATATAGATGATTCATTAACCTGAGCACTTAAATTATGAGCTAATCCTTTAGATAATAATTGTAGAAAATATTTACTCCATTTAATGCTCTGACCACTAGGGAAAATGAAAACTTATCTCCTACATGGGTATGGACCTGACCCAAAGTCTTGGGTCTGATCTTATATGATGTTTGAAACTTGCACATAGATTTTGCAGTTTAACATCGTCTTCAGAAAAGCTTTTAACCACAGAAGGTGCCGAATGCTATGATGATTTAGGTTGTTGCCACCTTCCTTTAGCAGGGAAATTAAAAATATGGATCTTCCCTAATCTTTTTCAATCAAAATAAAGTACTACTGATTAACTGTCTAGGGAAGACAGTTGAAATGAGCCAAAATTTCCTGGTGTCTTCTGAAAGGACTCGTATCTATGTCTTTATCTAGTTTTACTCATTGTACATTCTTAGCAAATAAAATTCGTATTTAGTTTGGATTACAATCTAAAATGCAGGTAATTTTTAACGCAAATACAAGCTCTTCTCTTAAGTAATACTGGTTGAAGTGGTCTTCATTGCTAATTTGTGCAATACATTTTCTATATTTTCTGAAGCAGTTGCTGGGAAGAGTTAATTACAAAATATATAAATGACAGTCATCATCAAAATATTTCACTGAATATCAGAAAAGTCAATCCTTTTTTTATTGCTGTATTTTGTTGGGTTTTGTTTTGTTTTGGTTTGTTTTTTTTTTCAGATTATTGTCTCATACAGTTATGGGTGAAAAATAAATCAAAATTTTTAAAACAAGGCAATTCAAAATGTTCTTTCCCCAAATCAAATGTCCTGATTCTTTATCTCTGTAGGAAATCCTTAGGCTTGTTAATATTGTCTAGATAAAGAATTATAACCATGTGTCTCTCAGCTCTTTTCAAGAACAGTGCTTCATCTTTGAGCTGCTGCAACTTTCATGGCTTCAATGAAAAGAGACAGCTCTGACCTCCATTTGGCAGTGTATGAAGGTATTCCTGGCATTTTGTTTAGAGACAATCTATACTCTGTCACAAAAATCAAACTAAGATTTATAATATATTGCTGAACTGACCTAAGCATTGTATCTTCATTAATGGAAAGTATTGCAAAGAAACAAGTATAGCTGCATCCTTCTGAAGAAAAAGCAAGAATAACAAAAATTGGGAAAGTTAGCAAATGGACAGATGAACAAAGGAGCAAGTGGTATGCAAACACTTTGACTTTTCTTTAGAATATGTGAGGTTTGAAATAAAGAATAAATTTTGGGTTTAACCCAGATTTCTGAGGGTAGATCAAAGGAATTTCTACTACCTTGATGTAAATTTAGAATTCCTACATTTATCCATATGTGTTGGAGAATGGCTATGTGAGTGCGGCCGTGGCTCCATGGGGGTGCTGCGCGGGTCGGCCCTGGCATGAGTGAGCCAGACCAGGCCGCAGTGGAAAATTCTGAGTTATGCTAACAAGAAAGAAATGAAGGTCACGCTGACCTTGCACAGCTCAAGATAAATAACTTTGAAGAAGCACACCGTGGGAGAATGTCGTGGTTTCAGCTGAAATCACTGAAACCGGACC
>BJBW01015300.1:1453-14813 GCA_004320125.1 Scolopax mira
AACTCCCTCAGCCGCTCCTCATATGATTTGTTTTCCAGCATGTTTGTTTGGAAAAACAGTTTCTTTAATATTATCCTCCAAGGTATCCTGTAACAATAACGAATTCATATAAAGATACTTTTTTTTTAGTTAAAACACAACAATTAGCATTATTATCGACCAAACTAACATTTGTTACAATGAAAAAACTCAAAGTATGTGATTAATTTCCTATCACATTTTAGATACTAAGCAGGATACCAAGTAACATCTGTTCCAAACGTGGTAATAAATGAGACATCTTGGTCTAGTTTATGTTAATATAAAATCTAGTTCATTTACTAAGTAAAATAACTAGAATCATTAGCCTGTGAGTTCAAACACCTGTACCCTCACCATAAAACTGAAATATCTAGGAGCTTTCTGGAAGTGGTTTCCATGGATTTCCAACGATGGAATAAATTGAAAGTCTCTTAGTAAATTTTTCAGGTCCTGGAGAGCTGTTATATTGGCATCCCATGGATCATATTGTTCATTTTAATGATGTAAAATGCTGGCATTGACTTTCACATAAATGGTCGTTATAAATTTGAATTGTGGGATTGAGGCCTACTACTACAGATTGCTGAATTAATTCTCCTCTAATGCTACAAATGGCTGTCCTATTTATCAAGACTAAACAAATCCAATATTTCAGTCGTTAAGAATTCAGCACTGGAAACAGCTGGACTTTTTAGATTTAAACCAGGGAATAAATTCACTAGCAGAAGTCTATAAAACAAGGTCCTAACTCTCTGAAGGACTTTAGAACCCATAAAGCAGTTCTTTTTTAGGGAAACAATATTTATGGAAACTTCAAGTCCAAATTAGCTGCAGCCCATTGAAAAAGGACTTTTATTTTACTTTTTTTTTTTTTAATTTCTCAATCGCTTATACTGTTTCAAAATAAGAAGCTTAAATAAATAATAACATAAAATAAATAAAAACATTAAATAGATCACCTAAAAATTCTTGTGTGCATATATGCTTTTCTCTCTATTTAAAATTGATGCATATTAAGAGACTATTTTAACTTTGCATTTCAGATCTTCAAAAGATGATTTCAAGACATTGACAGTGTGAAGTTGCAATGTCAGCCATAAGTGTAGACTTTTAAGAGTTTTATTATCAGACATTTTAAAAGTTAATGTATTCCTTATCAACTGTGGCTGTGATGGTTTTTACTTGTTGACACTTGAAAAAAATCTGCAAATTGTATTTTATGCTTATTTGTTATTCTTTTAGTTTCTTCTATGAACAACTTAAGCAAATCCTCTTATGAGATTGGCCAGTGTCAGACAGACAGAGTTTTCACTGATGTAATTTTGCTTGCCCTCGTCCCCACAATGTTAAGTGTTTTCCAGTAGTTCAGTGCAATTAACTGTTACTTTTTTACTTTAATTTATATTTATTCTTTTTAATGCTTCTGAAAGGTATAATTAAGAGAGATGTAAATGTAAATTAAAACAACATCCTCAATTTAGCATTCAAGCCTCCAGCCCACTGGAGCCAGACATTTTCTGCCAATATTATTCAGGAAACAGCACAGTATGAAATATTGTACATTAATTGTTTCAGTGAGACTATGAGGTACTAAGGATATAACTTGATTAAAATTGCATGGAAGTTAGAGACCATTTTACAGACTTAGAAGATGACTATCCAAGATCACAGGTTAAAACCAGCTTTGCAATAATTCCACTGGCATAGAAAAGAATAAAAGTCAGAATATGTGTATTAGCTGCAATATGAATATTACCAAAATGTATGCATACTGTGGATTTGGTTTTGCAAATAAATAAGTAGAAAGGAAGGGGGGAGAGGGGAAGAGCATAAAAATGCTTAAAGTAGAAGTGAAAGAATAGACATCATAAATAGGTAAAGGATTTTTTTCTAGTTAATGATCACAATAAAAGTAAATGGTGGGATATACCCTATAAATATTACATTTTAATAATGGGAATATTATTGGCATTTTAGGCTTCATCTCAAGAAGCCTTTCTTTTCATATATTCAGTATTTTTCCATTATTATGTTATCTTTTAATTGACAAAATTTTCAATTCTTTATGAACAATTTTTGTGTAGAAATAATTACAGCTATTGCATGTCTAGCACAGACAGGAGGTTTTTTTAAAAGTGAGATAAAAATGAAGATATTGTTTAACTCAGCACTTTCTGATGGAGCAGTTTTGCAGATTACAATTGATCAAAATGTCCATCCATAATGAATGTCTTTGATTTCTAAGATTCCCATGGAACTTTAAAAATTAAGCCACATCTACAAATGTAATTTGAAAACATTTCATACCTCAACAGTATCAAGAAGTGATAATGCCAAAGTAACTGTCAACTTCTTCAGGCTGACAGCATCTGAAATAACTACAGTCAAATGTAGCCAACCTCAGAAAAAATAAACTGTACACTAACTACAAACAACACACTTAACATGTATCTCATTTTACATAGCCTATTTTTAATCAATTTTTAAGAATTATTCATTAGATAGTAATGTACCAATACATAAAGAACATTATTTTTTAACAGAAGATAATATTAGGCATTGCAGAAAGACCAAAAAAGACATACATTAAAGAATTGTTCCTTTAAAAAGACATATCATCATTTTCTTAACTGCAGTGGAAATTGTAGATAGAGATATATATATAAATTTCAAGAAATCCATTTAACCAATATAAGTGCATCACCTGCTGAGATGAAAGACAAGCTCCTTTTTAACTTCTGATACAACTAAACTTTGTTTATGACCAAAACTGTTCCAGTGACATGTAAAAATAACCTACATTCATAATTTCATCACAAGGTACAGTAGAATCCTTGGCTTAAGTTAATGTTTTTTGTTACGCAAAACTCAAAAACTCAACGTTTTTGAGTTACGCAAAACAGAAAACACACATCAGGTTTTGTATAGCATTTATGGCAGCTACACAGCAATGGAAGAAATGTTATTTTCCCCAAAATTCAGACTATGTTCAAGTTTCTATGGAAACCTTGAACACCTGCGCACAGAAAAGAAGCAAAGGGTGAAACTGCTCTCCCTGTTTTTCACCATTTCCCCTATTCTCTCTTTGATCCATGTAGAAGTGTTTTATGCATAATTCACGTTCTGCTGGCCCCTATTTCTCCTTTCAGTCTTCACTGGTCTCCAGGCCTGGGGAAATTTCCCTCACTGTATCGTTTCCTGCTAGCTATCCAGGTGATTTTTAAGTGTGATGACTCAAATTTAACCATTTTCAGGTGCCTGGTCTTCATGATTTTATAATTTCAAGTCAGCTGAGTGCAGAAGAAAACCTGCCATAAATTCTAAGAAAAGAACTTGGGTCTGGCAACTACAACTTAGATGATCCAGGGAAATTTTCCTCGATGTCTGCTTAAAAATTCTTGAGGTACACTCATGTAAAATCTCAGAGATAGTACTAGACACAGCCCAAAAACACACATCAAAGAGATCTCTAAAGACCCTTTGAAGAGTTGGATTTGTTTCTCTTGAAATGAAAGACTAAAAAGTGCATGAACTAAGCATAAAAAGTGATATGTACTAAAAAGCAGTTTTACCCATAGGCCTCATGTGACTGAGGAAGCAGAGTAAAAAACTTGAATGAATAGTTCACTCATTGGCAATTGATAATATATCAATAAAAATTTTAAAAAATAACCCATAGACTGCATCAATCACAATTTGATAAACTATGTGAACTAATCAACATTATCATACTCTGTGATAACCTACAAACCTCTTATACTGAGGAACTAGTTGATACAGGTATATGCTACAGCTGTGTGAAAAAATATTAACAGATCGTCAAAGGCACTATTTTAAGTGAATAAGTAACATTTTGCCTGCAGTTGTACAAATGCTCAATTGACAGTAATTATCAGTTTGCACACCAAATCTGTATTTTGATATGTAACGTCAAGAACTTCCATGTGGAATACCATCTTCCATGTGGAATACCACTCACCTCTTCCCTGAGACTGCAGAATTAAAGTATCAATCAACCTTCCTTACAAAGCAAAAGGGGTTTTCCTAATGAGGCTGATGTGTTTCTGTGAATAATTGAATGGAAGACTCATGTGATTGCATGTGCAGCTGAAGTGCCATTTATGTAGAAGCGTGATACAAACAAAATGGCTGCATATTTTCTTCTAAGCAACTTAGAAATATTGAAAGAATTCTTTTTGTAGATGCAGCTTATTTCTTTGTGATCAGGATTTGGTACTTCCCCTTAAGGCTTTACATTAGACACAAATTTCTTCTGTGTAAAGTCTTTTAAAAATTGTCATAGTATTTCTAGTCCACATGTTGATCGGGGAATACGGTGCAGGAAAAAGAAGTACTAAAAGTGTCTATTTGAATGATAGAGCTACTAGCAAAGTGCATAAAAACTGGAATCCTACTGATGTCATTGTTTCTTAGTGTTTGATACACTACACATAGTGTTTAAATGCATAAAACTTACTAGACTTAAGTCCTTAGAGTTGAAGTAATTCCTTACAAGTGCCTTCAGTGGTAAGAAACAAACAAATAAAAAGAAATTTAAAATCTTGAATTTTTACAGGGTAGCTTTTTCACTTTTTAAGCTGCTAGGACTGATTTCCTTTCCAGGGAGATCAAAGGAGTCCTACTGTCCCCAGAAAGTCCTGGCAGGATACCTACGAATAAACTCCTGTTGCTTTCCTAGTGGAGTATTAATTTGCCATGTACATGGTGCTTCAGATCAGAACACATTTGGGCAAGGGAGGCTCGTGCATGACCTGAAGGGCAATTTCCAATGGTGCCAGGACTGTCCTTTCAGATTAATTTTGTAAATTCTATTCTGCTCTAAGGACTGTGCATTTGATTCAAACAGTTTCTTGCATAAATTTTCACTTCTCTGTTTTTAAATTAATTTGGAACCATTTATACGCTAGTTAGTATCACTACAGTGCCTTGGAAACTACAGTTACCAGGTGACTTTGGTAACATCTTTTACAGGTCATGCAAACATTAGCATTGAGAATGTTGCTGAATGCTTAATAAATCATGACAAGGAAAAATTCTTACAAGTAGAAAGAAGGAGGAATGGAATCGTTGAGCATTTCCACCTCACAAGTCCTCTGTTAGATAGAGCACCAATGAGGAATAAATTTTAAATACTGATAGTCTTCTGTTATGATTATTACACAGCAGAAACATCTGGAGCAACCAAGCTCGGGATTACTTGTAGACATCACCGATGAAGTAAGGAATGGCTTATTAGGTCTAAGGGTAATAAAATCTAAGCAGGCAAGGTAAAGAAAACTACGAACTGTTACTTCCATTTTACAGTTACAATAGTTAAGTTGTTAAGAGATTGCTGGGTGACACAGAAATTGAGGCTTTCAGGTAACTGTCTTATCCACAAGACTATGTGTGCCCTTCAAAGGAAAAGGGTTTTTATAGTCAGATATAGCAGATGGAAGGTTTGCATCTGATGAGAAAACGTCACTTAAGTACTATGAAGCACCTCATATATTCTATATGGAAAGTATGTATTAGTGTATGGTTTTGCATATGAATTCACCAGGAGAGAACTACTTGGACATGAAAACAGTTGCACCCTTTTATTTTTAAAATACCTTATTGCCCAGAACTGAGTAGCTTATTTTTTTTTTTTTTTTATTTACATTTTGGGTAAATATTAATGATTTATCATTTTATCTTTCACTTTACTTAATTCCTTTAAAACTGTAAAATGAATAAAAGAGCAGCAATATCTAAATTAAATTTCTTCACCAGACATAGATAAAAATGAAATCCACAGCAATATTTTGCAAATTAGTCAAAACATGTTCAACTCGAGGAAACAGTTCCTCCCATCTGAGCTCACACATGTTACACACGGTACAATGGTGACATACATTAGCGGCTCCATTAGGGAGCTACCATGATCAAGTTCCTGCAGGCCAGCACAAGTTGTCACTTCATATTCTTCTTTCCTTTGGACACAACTGTTTCCAGTTTTCTCTGAATGACATAACACAATCAAAATTGCACAAAGTTAGCACTTGTCATCACAGTGAGTTTTAAGCCATTTAATTAAAAAGGGCAGAAATGCGCAAAAAAATGACCAAGGCTCACACTTTTCTGCTTCCTGTCAGCACAGACATAACTCAGTCTGCGAGACTGAAAACACACAATCCACAGACAATTGCCATTCAATGAGGAATAGATTTCTTTCCTATTCTGCTGTTACCAAGGAATAACAAGATGCGGCCATTTTCATACAGGTTTATAATTAATCCCTTAAGACTGCATATCTCTATTCTTTGAGACTGCATAATCACCATGACATTTCATATAACACACAAAATACTGATAAAGCATAACACAACAGCTACTTACTTATGAGGTTCTGTATCAGTGCACTAGTGTAAGATGAAATAAGTGAAATAATAAGTGAAACAGTTACTGAGACTAAGCACTGGCACGTTTGCGGTACAAGATTTTGGTTTGAATTGTATGAGTTAAGCCATCTACAAAATAATTTGAAAGAATAAATATGTACACATGTGTATTACTCATTTAGACTGATATAAAGTGGTTCATTAATTTTAACTGCATGAAGAAAATGACATAAAATAATCAATCATAGAAGAAATATTCTTGTATATGCAGAAAGAAAAGCTACCAGTATTACATCAACATAATTTCATGTGTGGGCACTAGAAGATATACAACCAGCATGAAAACAAACTTACACACTAGAGACACTATAGTGTCTCTATTTAATCAAATATTCAGTGCTATAGTTTGCTACTGAAATACATTCTGTTCTGTAGGTTTCAATACATCAACCACATTTGCAAAATGCAAACAACAACTGCCTGTATGTTCATTAACCACATTAACCCTTTAACCACTTCTGACAGCAACCATGCTACTGTCTCTGAGACTGATGCTTTTCTCCTTCAGCTGCCCAGGAGACCTTGTGCCAAAGTCCAAACCTTCACCACTTTTGGAGACTTTATCAATAAAAAAAAAAAAAAAAAAAAAAAGCTTGCATTTAGGAAACTCCAAGTAATGTAAAATGACACTGTTTCACTAATTTCTTCAGTAACATTACTTTCCTTTCTCAGTTCCCTGTGTTCTGTCTCAGGACACGCCCAAGATTCAGCAACACCTCCGGAGGAAGGCTTTCACTTCTTCAGCAATAGAGTAAATTCCTACAGCACCTCAGCAAGCTGCATCTTTTTCACTTTCCCACCTCAAAAAACCCTTATCCAAAACCTGTCCCTATTTTTACTTTGTCTCATCTGAACACAACAAAGCAGAGTAAAAAAACCCCAACATCATAGAACCAGTAGTTCTAATACCTATTAAATGTGAGAGTCCCCATACTTTTCTGCTGAAGGAGAGGTGAAAGATTTATTGCTTTCTGGACATTACACAGACAAGGATACTAATAGTATTTCATAAAAATCCATATAGAAAAGAATGTTTTGAATACTGAAAAGTTACAAATATCAGAAAGCATCTCAGGATGCACCTAACTGAATTTTGTCACTTTGCCATGTATCTAATTCATACCATCTTTCCCAGCTTGAGAAAGATACTCTGAAGTCACATTTGTTAGATATAATTACTTCTGGAGCATTCTGACACCATCTTCTTTGGAAATGATGTTTAATGAAATAGAGAATGGCACAGCATTGTTCTCTGCTTAGAGCAGAATATTTTCTGCATTGCATGATCCACTGAGTAAATATTGCCAAGTAGTCTCTGTGATTGAATTGGAAGTAGGAAGCAAACACCATGATTAGAAAAAACCCAAGGAATTCATAACTTGCTCAAGAACATACAACTGAAATGAATATTGCAAGAAGAGGATATACCACTTAAAAAACCCAGAGCAAGAATGTAACATCGTTTTCTTTCGTCACTTAACCTGACACACTCTTAAACCTTGGACCTCTGCCTGCCTGCTGCTGCCTCTCACAGAATTCAGAATGAGGATGGCTGACAGCTCACTGAGCTCTCCATCCTTTGCTGTGGAGCTTGCATGGTCCATGAAAGAGTTGAAAGTACTCTTTTTTAACATTTATTTGTTAGCACACAGTTTCTCCATACGTAAAGTTGGAGGCACAAGTTGCAGTTAGGTGTGTAGGTTATGATTAATAACAAATAGCTGTCCAAAGAAGCTTATATCAAGATGCTCGATTTTAAAATAGCAGTTTCTAGGATTGTGGGTTTATCCTTATGTTGTTTCTTGCATGAACATGCCATCCATCAAATCTGTAACTTGCAGTGTATATTTTATTTAATATTGTTCTACCTGGAAAACCTAACTACTTCATCTGAAAGGAAAAGTTGTTAGCTTATGATCTTTTGTGTACTGATAGAAACAATTATGCCCAGCTGAGCATAACCAGGCCCTTCTTAATTATCTTGTCCAGGGAGCCCCATAGTGTAGCCAGGCTTTGTAAACTTGTTACACGAATTAATTAGTAAAAAGCCTTGAAAACATATCTAATTATATGGCTGCCCAAATGTCTACAGCAGGGCAATAATACCATCAGGAGCAAACGACAGACTACTTTGACAAGACAGAACAAAAAAAAAAATCTATGCTTTAGACTTATTTGAAAATGATCTAATGGTGAAAAACGTGTAAGACATAAAATGGACATAATAAAGATAAAAGAAAGGCCATGTGAATATGATCCTCCCTAAGTTAAGGACTTCATCTTTGTTTCTTTATTCTTACTAATCTTTTATTTTCCACACAATTTTCAAAATCCCACCAAATACACTATATGTGGTGATTTAGAAGAGGATGATACTGCATTATTTCCTTAAAACAAACTTTTACTATTTTTTGATATGGCTGTATCTGTCATTGCCCGTGGTGAGAGACATGAACTGATTCACAGCACTGTCTGCTCATGGATCTCTTGGCCTTTCCAACAGACTCCTTCACAGGTCAAACAGAAAGGCTCACTGGGGTTGCTATTAGGGCAACATAAAAAAGTAAAAAGTAGTATTGATGAAAATATTTTGCTAGTTCATACCAATTTTTTTAATCAGATCAGTGAAGCCTAAAACCAATTTAAAACCGTTTTAAAATTTAAAATTTTTTAAAAAATAATTACTAAAGCACACATTTTTAAGTATCTCTCATATATTAAAATGATATTATTTTAACCATTTTCAATGTTTTAATTTTTCCAATGACAGGTTAATTACTGATGTAGTATCAATACCTGGCACTTCTCTAGCCTGACTGTACCTCATCTATGGCAACAGCTGCAGTACTTCTGTATGTAGGCTGCTTACATATTAAGAACAGAAGCTCATCTGCTGATTATTTTCATTAGAAAGGAAAGATGTCTTGCAAGAACTTCTGAGAAGCTTCTTTTGTAATGCTGCTTCCATCAACTAGACCCTTACCACAGCCACATAATTCTGAAGTCAGCTTTCTTTAGAGATTGTAATGGAGATCGTGGATGGTTTTGCTGTTAAAAAAATTGAAGTCAAAGCCAAGAAAACTACTACATATAAGTAACAGCTCAGTTTATGTAGTATCTTATTGTGAAACTCATCCTTTTGTAGCATTTTGGTGAATGGCTTTAGCCCCACTGTACCATTACCATGCCAGCTAAGATACTTAAAACATTGTAAAGTGTCTTCGTACTTTGTGTATTAAAAAACAGGATGCTAAAGTAGTTAAGTAAATTTCTAAAATACTGTTAAAAAGATTTAGAACTTGTAAAGAAATACAGTTTAGTTACATGTTTTAGTGTTAATCTTGTGTCAATTTGTTTCTTTTAAGAAAATAATACAGCATATAAATTATGTATTATTGTCTTAGTTTTACTAGTCTTTTATTTCAGCTGTATAATGTGTATATTGTACACATTAGCTTTATTTTGACAGTATAAAATTAACTATCCAAATATTGAACAATAAAAAAAAGTCCATGCTAAAAATAATTTAATCACAATTCCCAAATTTTTGGAAATATTACTTACATCTATTGTAAATACTGTAATTTATAGTGACAATACACAACAGGAATTTCCCTCATTCAATCCAACAAACCCTGATATGACTCAATTTCTTATATAGAATAATAACTATAATGTAATAATTTATGGGAAGCACACACAATACAAATCTAAGAAATAGATTATGAATTTTGTCTTTATGTACAACACTACTTGAAATTATTATTACATATTTCTAGCACTGGTTGTAGCATACTGACTTTCAAAATAAAGGAGCAATACCATTGCTGAAATAAGTTCAGTTTGATGTTACAGTTTGGTAGCCTTCAACTGCTTCCAGTTGTAAATGAAGAAAGAATCCAAACAGATAAATACAAATACTTTCACAAATATGTAATACATGTTTTAGAGAAATACCATACTCAGACACATTTATCAAGATATGACTTTGTAGAAGAAAGCACATTTGTGTTGCACAGATGTGCACTGAATGTCTTTCTGGCTAATACAGTAAGTATTTCATATTAGGCAGCTAGAAAGAAAAATGTTTCTCGCCTGTTCTTGTTAAATAAGAAGCTTAGTAGTAATGACACAGAAATGCAAAAGATGTCATCCCCAAATCAAGCCCAAATCTTAAGGTGATTAGAATCTACTTTTATAATGGCTTAGAACTTAATTTCTTTTGAATATTACAAATTTCAAAAGAAGGCCATTGAGAGACTAGATGAACACTAAAAACAAAATGTAATTCTCATCTTGAGCATTTCAAGTCCAAATTTTTGGTTTTTTGCTTTTCTTTTGATCTTTTGAGAAACTGAGAAGTCTGAGTAATTAAAGGAAATACCATAGTTATTATATATAGCACAGTTATTGAGTCCCTGCTGAAAGGATGGTTTTGCTGGTTATGATGCACTGCAATTTACAGCCCTTACAGTTAAAGAAAACAAGACTGCTTTTATCACTACTACATCTTAAAGTGAGAACTGCTGTAGCTCATTATTTCTGTTGAGTTGTATCACCTGCCCTGATTGCTTAAACCATCTCTAGTCAAGCAGAAACATGGGAAAAAATTGATTCAGGCTGTGTCAGCGTGCAGATATCCCCAAATTATCCCTTAAAAACCAAATACATAAAACTAAATTTGAATTCTACTTTTTGATACTAATTCTTGATAAATGACAACGTCATTCCAAATCAAAGCTGCACTTGAATACGATCTAGATCTGAAATACTCATACTAACTGTGACTATGTTTGCTCCTTTGTCCCCTTTGGGTTTGTTCTTAAGCTAACCAGAAAGAGATAGATCTCCAAAAGATTTTTGTCTAAAAATTCATTCGACCACTCAATCTTCTTATTTTACTTAGAAAAAATGACCTCTTCCAGAGAGTATACATTATTTCTGACATAATAAGGTATATTACAGTACCTCAGAGCACTTCTCTCATAAGTACTATGGGATTAAATGATTCTTTGTTGAATCTTGGCCTTTTCAGAGACATAAAAAGGGAACATATAAAGCTTGCCCCCTGATGACTTCTGTAGAGCTGTCAAGCTTTTGATGATTTGTTTCAATGCAACAATTAAAAGACACACATATGGAGGAAAAAGGTGGAGATCATTCCATCTTAGCAATTCTCAAAACTCCAAAGTCATAAGAACTCACCTAAAAATGAGATATCATCCCAGTGCCAATCTCAGCCCATCTTCCTCTAACTCAGCAATTAGTCACTCCTCATCCTCGAGTAGGGCAGCTCAAAATCTTGCCATAGGGCTGGTGTGTCCATTCTCAGACAGGCTCTGACACTTTTCTCCACCAAGAATGGCTCCTGGCCAGCACTGCCTGTGCTGGTCATGTGAATGGACTTGCACATGGTTAACAAGCACTGCTGTCACCTGTTCAAGAACGTTCCGCTCTACCAAAGTTACATACTCTCAGAGAACACAAAGATGCTCTAACACTCACGTATTAGCACCATTTTAGTAAATTAATGACCTGATTAGTTTAAAACTGAAAAATAACAAGCTGCTCTCTGTAGAGTCCACCTTGGATGGGAAAAGTCCCTTTAGCCAAGCATACATAGAAACTAATTTATCAGCTTGGCTTGGCTGGAAAGAATACCTCAGCACTGCCGATGTCTATATATTTGCCATTAGAAATTCATTTTTTTCATCTAACACCAGTATGGCTGCATAAAAATCACAACAACACATGACAGATTTTACAAGTTTTTGTTCTTCAAAAATTGTATTCATTTGATGTATTCATTTCCAAGAACCTTTTAAGGGAAAAGCCATAGGGCATGTTATGCCTACGTGTACGTTCCCACAGATCAAACTAGGAGATGCATTCAGATGAGGCTCAGGCTGTAGAAGGGAGACTGAAAATTATGCATAGGTTACAAACTGGTTAATAAACACTTCAGATAAATCCATAAAATTGATACATCACAGTTAAAATATCTCGTGGACTCATTCAAAAACAATTGAATCTGGGTGGTTTTTTTCTGTTTGCTTTTTTGTTGTTTTGGGTTTTTTTTAATTTTATTTTTAAAGAACCAGATTTCGTTTTGACAGAGCATTTAGAAACAAACCTTGTGAAAAACAGAAATATATAGAAATGCTAATGGGACATAGCACAGTATAGGAAGAATAATGACATGCTGGTGAAAAATGATATCATATGAATGCTTCAGATGACATTAATTAACTAAATATCTATACATAACAATGATTTCTGATGGATTAAAATTTCAGCTCAAGAAAATAATAATATGGGTTTGGAAACATCTTTCTCAACCATGAGGACAAAAAAGACTTTATAGAAGAAATTGAAAAGGCTATAGAGGCTGAAAATACAATTATAATGAAGCTTCAGTTATCCAATTATTAGAGTAATTAGGGGAAATGAACTAGAGAAAGATGCTGATACTGAATTTTTAGACTTGCGTTTTATATGTGTTCTCCAAGGAGCAGCCAGGGAGCAGAGTCACAGGAAGATTCTGGTTAAGGCTCAGGATTTAGTTAAAAACATTGTGTGGAAAAGGTAGAGTATTGCAGTGATCATAGAATTATAGAATCATCTGGGCTGGAAGGGACCTTCAAAGGTCATCTAGTCTGACCCCCCTGCAGTCACAGGGACACCTCCAACTAGACCAGGTTGCCCAGGGCCTCGTCGAGCCTCACCTTGAATGTCTCCAGGGAAGGGGCCTCAACCACCTCCCTGGGCAAACTGTTCCGGTGCTCCACCACCCTCATTGGAAAGAACTTGTTCCTAATGTCTAATCTAAACCTGATCTTCACCAGTTTAAACCCATTAGCCCTTGTTCTGTCATTGCTGGCCTTTGTGAACAGACT
>BJBW01015302.1:228-39263 GCA_004320125.1 Scolopax mira
TCCTGCTTCGGCGGGGGAGTTGGACTAGATGATCTCTATAGTGTCCCTTCCAACTCTAAAAATTCAGTGAAATTCAGTGAAAAAAACAGCCTGGAGCTTGCTTTCTGTGTCCATATTTACAGTTTTACTTATCCTTTGGCAGATCAAGGTGACCTACTGTCAATAAATATTCTATGGGCAAAGTTTGAAATCCTGCTTTTTATATTTCATATTGCTTACTTTGCATATACATTTTACCAAGCTTTCCCTATTGGATAAACAATGAGATATCTACTTTGCATTAAGCTTTCTGAATTTCTCATTTACATTTATTTTGAAATTATATCTTAACAGACTCCAACCATGGTCATGCCTGGCTTGAGTGAACGAATATGTCTATTGTCATAGACAAAATTCATTATTTTACCTCATGGAGAATAGTTCTGAATTTAATGGACCTCTCAGAAATCTGATTTTCACCACTCTGTTTTACTAAAAACTCTAATCTGACCAACAGTTGTTTAGAAAGCAGCAGAGGATGTTTCTGTTTTATCTCATCTTGTGGGCTTCCTGTTTGGTTTTTTTTCTTTGACATATGTGTCTCCACAGTCTTCAAGACATAGGTCTTTTATTCTCTTTTCATATGGTTGAAGTACACCTAGACCCTGCACAGTGCACAGTGATATTTCTACCACATAGGAGGTCCACTAATCATACTTTTGCAGAAGTTGTATGTGGAATTCCCCTTTTCTCCTCTCACTTTTTTTCATAGACTGTTCTTTTTCTCTCTATATGGAGTGTATGTCCTATCTGCCTTTTTAAAATATTCCTTTTTACTTCTGCATCCTGTCTTTCTTTCTTTCATTTGTTTTATTATATTCTGTTCAGTAGGGGGATAATTAATAAATGTTGCAGAGTGAAGTACAGCTGGATTGATACCTAGTAGTGATAGGCATTGCTGTGCAATGATGTGTGTCAAAAATCAGGAAGTTTTCACATTCCACAATCAGCTGTATTAACAAAAGTATTTTTCAAGACAAATAACAAGTTTTGCTGGTCTAGTTTTGAGTCATTGCTATATGACTGTGTAACACGTAGCTGTTATTAATGCTTTTTGCCTTATTGCAATGACTTTCATGTTGGAAGGGATGATGTTATGGAAACAATTATGGCTGTTTGTGGGTGAATCATGGAGTTTAAAATCAAGTTATAATGAAAAACCAGACACGGGGAAAGACTGGGATTCTATAAGAGAGAAAGACACTAAGGAGAGACAATGACAAAAGTATTAATACTGATGGGAGTTCATTTATTTCTACTAAGCATAGAAAACCTGTGGAAAACAATGCTGCCAAAACGTATCCCCAGGAAGTCAAAAAAGGATATAGAATAAATACTGATTATTGGAAAATCCTCATTTACATGAAATAGAATAAAATTATATATACATGAGAACTCTTAAGCATTGGCTCGAAACTAAATTGAAAAGAAGAACTTCTAACAGTGACCAGGTTATTTCCAAATTATCCTTCTTGTCTTTCATACTTTTCCCAAAGGACCTGCTTCTCTTCAAGGATTCTTGATGAGACAGACAGCTAGTTTTTTTGTAGTTGTTTTGGAATAACTGACCCTATGTCTTGGCCAGTTTAGTATTCACCAAAAATGTCAGTGTCAACATGTGTTGGTATTTCCATCTTGCAATGCTCAACTACTATGAGTTTAAAAAAAAAAAAAAAGCCCATTTCTGTGAGCAGCTTTATTTTGGGTGTTTCAAAGATTTAATTTTTTCTTTCTGTACTTATGGATTTTTTTATCTCCACTGAAACATAGTAACAGCAAGACCTAAAGAGGTCATTGACTGTTTATATTCAATAACATTCAGCAGTTGCAAGCCTCCACTCATATTTTTTACCAATAAAGCCCACCAAAACTCATCAAGAAGAAAATGCCTAATAGAGGAAAAGGGAAAAATGATTAGTGGCATTAACAACTGAGAATGTATTAAGTATTTATGGATGACATTTATGCTCTCCTAATTAACTGTTTTGCTTGCTCTGTCAGCACTTATTCAATAATACACTGGTTTCCCACACTGAATCATCCTAGGACATGCAAGGCAGGAAAATGGATCATATTGATGCTAAGAAGGCCTATGTCACGTGGCTCTAGTGTCCTAGCTGGTAATACTCACAGGAAATGAAGCAACTCTTTTGTACCATAAATTAACTATTCCTCCTTTTATATAGAGCTGCATTTTTTCCCATTATCTGTTGAGAATATATCTAAGGATATGTTTCTCATAGTATATATTACAAAATGGTCTATTGTCAGCAAGGTTTGAAATGCTCTACCTGATTTCTGCCAACAGGAAGAATTCCTTCTTCTCCCTTCCTGCTTGACTACTAAGGTGAGAGCTTTCTAGACAGTGGAAACCAGGAAACGTGTGGGATTTTGGACTGCAAAATTTTCATTTCTTGAAGTCAACTGGCCCAGATGTCTGACAGGTACTGGTGGAAGTCTTGAGAAAGTTCTTTTGCAGGGCAGGATTCTGGAACATCAAGTTTTGAGATAGATTTTATCCAAGATCAAAAACTTTGCAATTCTCACTAAGGCTCCCAAACTCACTGCATTGGAGATGAGGTGCTGCCCCAGTTGAAATGGAAGCTTCTGGGGCTTTCAGTACTCTGACAGGACTGCAAGCATTGCCAAGGGTAGGTCATTCTATCTTATAGTGTGTCACAGGTTAGTGACTATGGAGCTCATTGTATAGTCACGAAGCCAGGGAATCACACTTTTTATTTGCTTAAAGTCCACTGAATCTGAGATACCCAGGCAAAATACTGCAGTGTCATCCAGCAAGCATTTTTCATAAGTGAAATTCTATTTCACACAGAAAAAAGTAACAATAATAGAAACAACTACAACCAACTACAACTAGTTCTATTGTGGAGAGTAATGCTGGTAACAAATGATGAGCCTGATTAATAACCCTAATACCTCTAAGGGTGGTAGAGTGAGGAGAAAAATAAGGGGTGTGTGGGGTGACCAGTCCTGCTTTTTTTTTTTTTTTTTGGCAAAGAATTAGGATGCAGCATATATTTCCAATAGTTGATCTATACCTTCCCTTTCAGGATAATATCCAGTGTTTTCCATACAGCTCTTGTTGAATTCTAGCATCCTCTGTCATCCCAGAGTCTTCTTTGTAATAGGATGTGCATATATAATTTCACAACCAATTTTTAATTTTTAATGCCAAAATCTGGCCAGATGAGTTCAGTGAAGGAACATGTTATTTTACTGTGTCTGAATTTGGGCTCATAAGACATTACAGTAATGTCCCTTCAAGAAATAACTGGTGGAAGACTTCAATTCTTTGTTCTGCTTTGCTGTTGTTCTACTTTCTGACATTAAATTACTCAGGCAAGATGGTTCATTTGAATATCTATGGTATAAATTACCAGTGTTGTTCTTCCCTAGCATTTGCTTGACAAATTAATTACCAATACAGGTTTGTGCAGCCTGTGCATTTGCAAGGCTGTGTAACGTGGCAGCTGAGGCTTCGGCTTGTGTAAATTAATTATAGGTGCAATTGACCTTGTGTGAAAGCGACTGTGACATGTATAACATTAAGAGCCATTGTGTTAGTCTGTCACTGTGAAGCACCTGCTCTTTGTAGTTCTGATTCAGGCAGTGTAATGAGTAGGATTGTATCTAACGAGAGTGGTGTATCTTACTCTGGGAAGCAGGAGAGCAAGAGAAGGGAGGTAATATGGGAAGAGACTCAGGTGCCTCCATTACCTCATGCAGATGCTTAGAAGGGCCTATAATCCATCTTTACTCCCATGGGGTGTGGGATAAATGGCATTCTGGAGATGTTGGGACAGGCCTAACTCATCTGCTGTGGGGGATGGCAGTGCTATATGGCGTTATGCTAACTCCCTACTTGTGGGTGACATGCACCAGTTGGTGGTACCCATGAAGTTTACTTAGCTCTCCTGATGTATCTGCCACATGGGAAGAAGGAGTCTTTTGGTCAATGAAAATCAGGCAAGATCAATGAAAATCAAGCTACACGGTGTAGCTCAACGTTGGCTTCCGCTCAGAGAGATGTCTGCTTAGCAACACTCTTAATCCTGGGATTGCCCAGATACATCATTACTTTGCTGAATTAAGACTATCATTTGTCTACTTGTTTCTCAAAAAAAGATTGGAAATTGTTACATAAATAGTTTGCCTGCTGTTCTGGTTTTTGGTTTTTTTTAGCTTGGGATGGGGAAAACTTTTCAAGGATGCTTTCTTTTTTCTGCAGGTTTCATCATCTGCTTATTCTTCAACCGAAAGAATAACATATGAAATCAATTGGTTGCTGCAGGAATGATTATGTACTTTGGGATGATTGTGATTTCAGGTAGAGAATAAATGAAAGGATCAGACACTTCTGGAAGAATAAGTAGCTTGTAAAACTTCCTATGTCCTTGACAAAAATACATATAGTGCCTTAAAAAAAACCATTTTCTGAGTGTAGCAGTGCCTTCTAACTGTTACCTGGAGCAAAATTACAAATACAGACATCAAAATTATAGAATGCATAAGCTTTTGCAGTGAGACCTGAAGTACCGAACACTACTGAGGCAAAGTGCCAGTGGCATGCTGGGGGGGGGGGGGGGTGCTTTATGGAAANNGGCGGGGGGGGGGGGGGGGGGGGGGGGGGATGCTTTATGGAAATATTGGGAAAATTCTCTAGACTGGATGCAATTTCTAGCTGCATCAGCATAAATTGGAGTAAGTTTCCTGGAGGCTATGGCAAGAGTAGTTTATTGGTGGTGAGATGTGGCATAAGCAGCTCATCTTTCATATATAAAGTTCTCTGCACAGTTTTTCTTATTCTTCCTTCTTGGTCTGATGAAATTCTCTTCTCACTTCAGGCCTTTTTCTTCTCTTTACGTCTTTCTTTTGGCTTCCTTTTTCTGATGAAAAGAGCATGACCTCAACTTGACAAGTCTGAAAGTGTTTCTAGATCTGTAAAGGGAGGCTCATGTTGGTGAAGCTGCAGAGAATCACCAGGGCTGGAAGCAACTTTTAGAAGTTTCTAGTCCAAACCCCAGCTCAAAACAGGTACGATCCCACAATCTCTCTGGGTCTGTGTTTGACCACTCTGACAGTAAAACTTTCTTCTATTTGAAGTTTCCCAAGTTCCAGCTTGTGGTTATTGCCTCTCCTCTACCCACTGTATAACTGAAGAATCTGACCATCTTCTCTACACCCTCCCATTAGGCAGTTGTGGACAGCCACAGGGTCTCCCCAAGCCTTCTTTTCATAAGACTGGACAAAGCAGGCTCTTGTCCATCTCACCCACCCTAGTCTTACCCAGGACTCTCCCTGTTATAGATTATAGTTACCTGATGGTAAGAATACTGTGTGAACACTAGCAGTCTTTCTTTGTTTCAAAGAGTGAGCCTAAAGGTGAGAAACTTCATATTGTATTAACAATCTCTATTAGCTATTGTATTAGAATCCTACCTTGTTGGAGTAAAAAGCAATTTTCCATTAACTTCAGAGTATATCCATTTCATGCTATAGAAAGGAACTAGAGTTTTGCTGCTGAATTTGATGGGTCTAGGATTAAACATTCATACTGCAAAAAGCTGATCTGAATGTGTTTGTTCCAGACATTTCTGAAGGGCTACCAAAGGGCAGCTTGAACTGCTATGGGGCTGCACAGAGAATTGAGTAATATTTAGCAACAACAAAATGAAGTCATGATGGTAATGGGAGTCAAAAGGGAAGAAAAATGTAATGGTTCTCAGAAATTCCCCAGAAAAGTAAAGAAGAATCACGGAGAATCATGCTTTAGAATTAATTTATATTCCACAGGGTCAAACATCAGCATTTCAAATTCCGCGACAACAATTTAACTCTCCAACACATTTATCGTCCTTCAGCTCTGCAATTGTTAGATGCAAATGAAATACAGGGAAAAGGATGGCTTTTATTTTTATTGTACAATACATGATCAAGTACAGTCACACCGTGTCTTTAGATGTCTGTAAGCATTTAGCCAGTGTAATGCTGCTATGTGACCAGGTACAAGAAAGTGTTCTCCAACAGGGACAAACATGTACTTGTGACTGGTTTTCTTGGTCACCTGGTGGCAGCTACAAGAATGCTGATGTGTGTTAGCTCACTCGTAGCTAATGCTCTTAAAATTTAAAGCCCTTAGAAAAATAAAAAGCCTTATAGTACTACATTGTTGTTTTAACTTTTTGTTACCCTGGATGACACCTGGGGATGTTTGCAATATATAGTGAGCAACAGTCCTTCCAGCATCCAGTTTGTCCTGTGAAAATGGAAACAGAGAGAATGTGTCCAAATAAAAATAAGGGGATCCAACATTAATGCTTAAAGACAGAGTCATTATATGTGAGTATTTGATTCTCTCTTTACCATGACAAAAGATAAATGTATGTAGCCCCTAACATGTAGGGTTTTGTAATAGCACACAAATGCTGCTTTTAATCATAAGCTTCTGTGGTGGGTTGACCCTGTTTGGCAACAGGTGCCCACCAAGCTGCTCTATTATTCTCCTACTATTATCTATATATCTATCTATATATCTCCTACTATTCAACTCTCCTCAGTTGAACAGGGGGAGAGAAAATATAATGAAAGGCTCATGGGTTGAGACAAGGACAGGGACAGTTCACTCACCAATTACTGCGACAGGGAAACCAGACTCAACTTGGGGCATATGATTGCTGATCATATCAGAGTAGGGTATGAGAAATAAACCAAAATCTTAAAACACCTTCCACTTACCCCTCCCTTCTTCCCAGGCTCATCTTCGCCCCTAATTTTCTCCGTCTTCTCTCCCTGAGTACTTCAGGGGGACCAGGAATGAGGGTTGTGGCCAGTTCATCATATGTTGTCTCTGCCACTATTTCCTCCTCACATTCTTCCCCGACTCCAGCATGGGGTCCCACTCACAAGAGACAGTCATTCACAAACTTCTCCAATATGAGTCCTTCCCACAGGTTGCAATTCTTCACAAACTGCCTAGCGTGGGTCCTATTCACATGTGCCCTATGGGGAACAGTCCTTCAAGAACAGACTGTTGCAGTATGGGTCCCCATGGTGTCACAAGTCTTGCCAGCAAACCCGCTCTATCATGGGTTCCTCTCACCACAGGGCCACAAATCCTGCCAGGGTCTTGCTCCAGCATGGCCCCTTCTCTAGGTCACAGCCTTCTTTGGGTGCATCCACCTGCTTGGGTGTAAGGTCCTCCACAGGCTGCAGGTGGATCTCTGCTCCACCATTAACCTCCATAGGGCTGCAGGGGGACAGGCTGCCTCACCATGGTCCTCACCACAGGCTGCAGGGGAACAGTGCCTGGAGCACCTCCTCCCTTTCTTTCTTCACTGACCTTGGTGTCTGCAGAGTTGTTTCTCTCACATATTCTCAGTCCTCTCTCTGCTGTTGGTCTGCAGAATTGGGTTTTTCCTCCTTCTTAAGTGTATTATCACAGAGGCACTACCACCATCACTGATTGGCTCAGCCTTGGCCATTGGTGGGTCTGTCTTGGAGCCAGCTGGCATTGGCTCTATTGGATGCACAGGAAGCTTCTAGAATCTTCTCAGAAAAGCCACTCATGTAGCCCCTCTGTTACCAAAACCTTGCCAAACAAGCTCAATGCAGCTTCATATCACCAGAACTGATGGTTTTAACACACACAGCTCTGCAATATCAAAGGCTTGGGCAGGTCCTCAGTTTCAAAGCTCTGATCTGTCTCACATCTCCAACCAGTGCACTGACTACATATTAAGTGAAATCCTGACTTCACTGAAGCAAATAGCAAAATCTTTTATTGATCACAATAGAGTCTTGATGTTATTGTCTGTGTAACGTAACCAACCAGATGATCTATAAAGGTATTTGTAAAATAAGATGAAACTTATCTTCTGCCATGCAGATAACTGGTGCAGAGGAAGGGTCTTAAACAAAACTATGTTTTCCGATTCTTGTCAGGGATCTCATGGTATTAACAAACTTTGTTAGCGCTGAGCATTTGCACCTGGGCCTTCCACCCACACCCATTAATGCCTCATCTAAGCTTACCCTGGGATATTTCAAACCTTCCTGAGCTTTGTTGAAGGTTTGTCTGCCTCTTGCCTCTGCCTCCTGCCTGGACCCTTGCTACATGCTGCAGGTAGCTGGTCTCTTGTGTGAATCTCTTGGTTATGTGTTGTAGCCTTTTTCTCTGGCCCTGTCTTTTGCTCCTGTCTGGAGCCTCTGGTAGGAACCTGGACCTCATTGGTTACTTTCTGCGTCTTTCTGATGTGTTCAAATCCTGTGGGACTGTGCCCTGGTAGTGAGGACACGTTCTACATTGGGGTCACTGTCAACTCTGGGCTCCATTTCCCTGGCCTTTGCTGCTCCTTGACACTAACAGTGAAACTGAAAGTCAACATCTCAATTACAACTAGGCTGACTGCTCCTGAAATTGTTTCTTATGCCTTGCTCTTAGTGCTTTGGAACTGACTCCCCAGGTCACTTATTACTACTCTGTTTGGAGAGGACATTATTTGGCAGAAGTGGATCCATAGTTGCTCCCATGTAAGTATCTCTGTACTGGTCCTTCTCCCAAATGTGTTCATACGTTGGTAACAGACTCTCAACTTTTGCAAATAATCAAATGCCTGAAAATCTCTGATATGAATGTTCATAGAAAAAGAAGAAGAAAAAATAATAAAAGAAATGTAGTAAAAGTCTTGGAGTGGATATTATATTGTGGTTTATGTGCATTGTGACAATGAGACAAAAGGATTATTTTGAAATGTGTGTTGTATTATTCAACCGGAGTATTAACATGAATTTTTAGAAGCAACATCCTCAGCTCACGATTGGTTAATGCTCACCTGGATCAGGATGTTAGGCTAGGTACTTGTTAAGCTTTAGGTGCTAAGCAAATGTGAATTCTATTAAGTTTCGCGTAGATGGTGCTTCTTTGTTCTGATGTGTTGATGATTATTCATTCTTCTCACAGAACTGAATGGTTTGGGTGATTCTGGGCTGTTTCCAGTGAGCTGGGCTGTTAAATTAGTATTTTATCTTACCAATATGTGGAAAACAAAAAACTTCAGGAATTCCAGATTTTGTTTAGCAAAACCACATAAAACATCTGTGTACTGTGATTTGTAGCAATCATTTTGAGTGAACTTTTGTCTAAACAATGTGCAGAAATCCTGGAAGAGTAAGAGACAAAGGTTTGTCAAAGCTGTATTTGCATAGATGGTAGGTGGCAGAGGGTTAATCACCAGAGTTTAGATTGTATCTCAAAATGAGTTCGTAAATGAATGGAGGGCTACATTTCTTAGGAGTGGGTAAATCTAGATTTCCGGATAAACCGAACATGGGGTTTGTTCAAGGGAAGAAATACTGTGTGATTTCCATATAAAAGACCACACCAGAGATAAGCAAGGCCTTCAAAATCAAGATACATTCTGTGATTTATTCTCGAAATGCTGATTTATAAAAAAAGAAACGAAAGGTTTAAGTAAATGACTTTCAGTGTTTGGAAGAGTTTTTCTTTATCTTACCCTTCTTTGAAGGGTTGTAATTTCTGTGTCTAGATCTGGACCTGCAAATTGTAAATGCATGTGCATGTATGTACAACAATACATATGATACAGCAATGTGGTAATGTATGCAGATACTGTAAAGCTGTAGTATGGATTCTAGAGTTGGACTTATGATCATTATTCTCTGTAGTCATTGCTTAGTATGAGATGATTTACAGTTGCCTGGCCTCTGTTCTCTGTCCCATCATCTGGGATTTTTCATTTCAGTAACAACGGCAATAATTACTTATTCCCCTAACCCGAGTCATTCAGGTTTGTTGTATTGGTGGTGGTTTGTTTCTATCTTCTCTTTCTCAGGTTTGCTGAATGTACTGTGAGAACTAAAATTGCTTTTTATGACTGCCCTTTTTTTCATCTGTATGCTATTAAGATGATGCAGCACTGTAATTCTACTTAGCATAAACTCTAGTTCTTTCCCATTTTGGGAAGAGAGATACTCAGGAAGTTTGTGAGATGGGAAGAGGGATATTTTACATAATTTTCTGTGTCTTGCAGTAGTTTCACTGAACAGCATGATTGGTTGAAAACCCTCAAAGTAGTAGTAAAAATTATTGACATTCAAGCTGGTGTGGTGTTGGTTTTTTTTTTTTAAATTCTAAGTATACAACATAAAAGTTCATTTTCAAATATGATAACCACTTGAATAATATTTTTGACAGTGATCATGAAAAACAAATCATAATTCTTTTCTTAAATATGGATAGAGAGTGCAATTATGAGGAAAATAATAAAAAAAAAATGAAGTTTGGATAGAGAAAAGATTGCTTTGAATAACACAGTGATGTCTTTTTCTATGTACTCAAGTGAAAGGTCTGCCTCAGGAAATTCTTGCCGTTACCTCCAGGACATAGATGTACTCTTGTCCTCTATCTGCAATCGGTGGCTTTTCACCTTGGATCTTCTTGTCTATTTTCATGTCTTTATGTGCCCATGAGGAGGTGAGCAGCTCTGATTACACCTGAACTTTAAACTAGTTGGTAGTTCTACACAGCCCTATTCAAAAAGTGGTATTAATTCTTTAAATATTCTGTTGTAAACACTGTTGTAAGGTTGGTTTCTTTGTTCTTTTTGCAGTGGAAGTTTAGTGCTGAATATTTGGGAAGGTAGTGATTTGTTATTAAGTTCTTCCTTAGCAGACAGTAAGTTCCTCCTTACAGTCTCCATTGTTCCTCTGTATTCATGACCAGTGATGGTATCATTTGGGGAATGGAGACTTTAGTGTTCTTTCTTGGCTATTATTTCAATCATAATCTCTTTTAAAAAGTGAACTTCAGTCTTGTGGGAGAAGCATATGAGATCATATGGTATTTTCCTGATAAGAGCTATATGCTTCACCAAGAGCTATGTGTAAAGTACCTGACCAAAATCTCTTTTGGGTTATCTTAGTGATATCACATCATCAACCTTTTCATTTAACTCTGTGAATGAATCAATGAATTCACTTCTAACAATTCATTCTTAGGGTTTATGCTGCTATCAGGAAGGCTCTGCATATAGTATCTAACCGCCCAGTTTTGGATACAGAAGGGGCTTTTTTCAAGGAAAAGTGGAACCTCCATGTACAAATCAAAATTCCCAAGTATCTCAATCGTGAACTACAGAGATTTGCAGTGATTTAGGTGAACAGTTAGTTGCTTTTAATAAATCAAGGAAGGCAGCATTATTGAGATTCAGGAACAGCAGGGATCAATGAATGACTAATGTCTTTATAGTAAAAATAATTTAATTGTTAGAATAGTTTATGAAGTTTGGATGGTTTTGGATGCTTGGATGAATGCAGTATTTCTGTGGATGTCTGTGGTAGTTCCTGTGCCCTCTAACTGTGACTCTGACCCTGAAGTGTCACTGGGCTTCATGTCAAATATGCAAAGGAAGGAAGTTTAAAGTGTTTCATCATATTTTTTTTTTTAAGATTTTTTTTTTTCCTGAAAGCTGGATAGAGTACTGCCATTGGATATTTTTAACCTTGTGGCCAGTAGCCAGTAATGATAAGTTATCAACAAAGAAAAGGCTGGGAGGGGAGTTTTTACCCCTTACTAAGAGTAAGTAATGAGAGAACACATAATAACATTGGTGTGTCAGGACACAGATAGGGAATTGTAGCCAGGACCAAATCTTCCCATTCTCAACTGCTCTTTATTTGAGACATCTTAATTACCCTCTTGCTTTCCATGTGATGAATTAACTATATAGACCACGATTTCCCAGAGAATTCTAGAACAACTCTCTGCCCTTGCTAGCTCCCATTGGGTTGATGACAATTCTCTCTGAAGCAATCTTATAATTTAGGTTTAATACTTGAAATTGTTGAATACAGATGGCCAGGAGTAGTCAGTGAGAATTGGTGGCTGCAACAGCAGGTGCCTGGCACTAACCTGAAGATACAGAGCTCTTCAGCAATGATGCCCTGGGCTTTTTCTGTGTTTAATCCTGAATTTGGGCAACAGCCTCTAGAGAGGTTGGTTCTGAGGATAGCACCCTCCAGCAGGTGCCACAGAAGACAGTTGATAAATCTGTATCCTTTGCAGGAGTTTCTCCTGCCTGACCTAAGTGGAAGCCAGCGCTGCTGTTAGCACACTTCATGGGAGGCCACCTGTTTCTTGGGGACATTTCTGCCTCAGAGCCAGGCCAGTGATGTAATCCTGGGGGTGCAAGGGCAATAGGCTACTGTGCACCTGATCTCGCTTAGCCTAATGTTGCTCACTTTGATAGGTGCTGTTCATTTTAAAAAATAATAACAGTGGTAATGACCAAAATGATTAATGAGTAAAGTCCCTTTCCTCATAATACAGCATGGCAGCAAATTGTCATTTTTGTCACCTGCAGTTTCTCACAAGAATCGTGCATTTAACATTAAGCTCATCCTCACAATGTTTTACCCCTTGATGTGTTTAATTAAGCCTGGCTGTATCCGCAGTACTGCCTTTACCTGTGCAGTGTTTTTCACAAAGATTTTTTTGGCTTCTGCAACCTCTCATAACTGGCTTCCCAAATGGCATGATCTGTGTAATTATATCTTATTTCTGAGCATTTATGACTTAGTATTTTTAAAAAAAGTAGTTAGAAATCTTGCACACTTCTGAATTGGCTGTACTTGGTTTTGTTTCTCTTCCTGAATTCTATTGAAATTGCAGTTTCTGGCAGTGATGAATGTAATGAATGCAAATACTTTCCCTTCAGGATTTTTCATGTTTTAGTTGGGGGGTATAGTTATTAACATACAAATGTGACCAAACCATTCTGATTTTGTTGGTGTGTGTTTCTACCTTCACATTTAACATGTGAAGGTTGTCACTGTAGAGAAGACCTACTGAAGACTTGTTTTCAACTTAGCTATTTAGGAAAAGGCTTTCCTCCCAGCCCACACTTCTTTAAGAATGCCACCATCTCCATTTTTACCTTCAAATTAGCTTTTTTTTAAGATCACTAACCAGTCAAGCTAGGTTTGTATGAGTATGAAGAAATACATTAAAAGATTTGCGGTCTCATTCTCTGAACACAGGAAAACAATATATAACCACAAAAATTCAAAGAATGAAGTGTCAGAACAGGAAAAAAACCCTATTATATATTCTTATATTCACGGGCTTCTATTACTGTGCTCTTTGGCTAGTTCCCATGAACACTAACACCAGAAACTGCAGTTGTGGTATGGATGGATAACACAAGCTATTTTCTAGCCTTGTGGCAATCTCTTTTCTAAACTGGTACTTGAGAGGATGAGGTTGTTAAGGATATTCCTGTAAGGAAGATATGTGGTGTTTATGATGGGGGGGGAAAAGGCTGTAAATTTTTTCTTTAAGTATCAATATAAAATAATTCATTTTATTTTTGAGCTAGTATGGCTAAAAATTAATGTTCTGGAGATATCTCTGCTGCATCTGTTATATCCCTGGAATGCTATTAAGCTGTCACAGGTAACTACAGAATGTCACATAGACTTTATATTTTATCCACTGGCTTTAGGGCTTTTTTTGTTATTATTTTTTTTTAATATCTTTTATATTCTGAAATGCTTTTACATGTCATGGTTCAGAGCTTTGATTCAAATAAATACTTAGGAACCTAGATGCCTTGTCTTAAACTTCTTCAAAGTCCATTGGCTGGAAATATATCTTGATAAACTTCTTGTGTTTTGTTCAGCAAGGACTAACTTGAGAAGAGCCTTTTAATATTTCGATATTTTCATCCTGTGAAAAAAGGGCATAACTCAGAATGCCACTCTTCCTATGTGGGAGCAGCTGCTGGGCGTTTTCATTTTGGAGCTGGGCTATGGGTAGAGTGAATGTGATTGAACCGTTAGGTCCCTGAGCAGAGCCCCAGTGTTGGTGGGGCTGTGAAGAGGCTGCCAGGGAGAGCAGGGCTGGCAACAGCTTTCAGCCATGGCACCTTCTGTGTGGGAGCAGTCGCTGGACTTTCTCAGTTTGGGAGCTGGGAGAGAGTGAGGGGATGGTTAGTGTTAGCTCAGTGTTTAGTTTGGAGCAAAACTTTAGTTTTCACTGGTAAATACTGATTTATGAATCTATACTTTTTGTAGGAAATCTTAAAAGACATTATAAATGTTCTGTTTTCTAGATAAAGATCTTGGAGATTGTCACTGCTTAAGATGTGAAAAGTATAGTTTTTACAAGAGGCTGGCTTTTTATCTCAGTCTAAAATCTGATCCTTAATTCCTTATGGAGTTCATACCTATCCCTTGCTAAAGTGCTGGGGAGAAGCTATTTAGATGTGAGAGCTCCAGGTGTGGCCACTTGCATCCCACCCTGGGGGTCTGGCTGTAGGGGCTCAGGAAATGGCTGTGTCACATTGAATCACACTCTTGTGAAAAGGTGTGTAAGAACTGGTCAGGGGCTCCTTTTTTGCTCTGGAGCTGCAAGGTAAATCAGGCACTGGCTAGGAGAAAGACTTCAGCTACATCCCAGCCCTGCCTATGCCTGGGATGAACCTTACTGATGAACCCCTGACCTGGGACTTTACCTTCCAGCTTGACCTCAACATGCCTTGAGATGGATTTATCTGATGATCACTTAACCAGGTTAGCACCACCAGCCTTGAGCTACCGCTCTTGTTCAGGTGCCACGGGCCTGCACACCTCTGGTAAGGCCACTGCCCCGTGTCTGCTTTGGTGCTTCGGGCTCCTGACTCTCCTTTGCTGTGAGTGGTGCCCTCCTGTGCCTCCCTGGCAATGAATACAAAGCTTTTCTTATGGTCAGCTTGACTTTGTGTGGAGAGTAATGAAGGACACTAAGCCATCTTTGAACAATACATATTTTACAGTTGTCCACTGTGATGTAGCTGGAATTTGTCTGCTAGCTTATTTTGAGACAAAAGGGGGGAAAGTTCCTGAAAGTAAATTTTATTTCTGGTGTAATAAAATAAAATTGACTCCAGTAGAACTATTAGAGTAGTGTCTCAAACTAGTATTTTCTCTTTAAAAACTTGCTCTAAAATTTTTATTTGTTCTTTAAAAATATCTAAGTTTTGGGGATATGAAATGTCCAATACAATTTATTTGTCTTCTCCAGAATATGTAAAAGCCTGATAACATACATAGTCAACAGCACAACTGCAAATTCCAAACATAAAATCTAATAGGTGTATAGACGACTTTGTGTTTTGCTCTTTTGGTGTTTCAGCTTATTTCTCCAGGAGAGAACAAACTGGGAGAAGAGTTGGTTAGAATGGGAGGTTTATTGGGATCTCATGCAAACTCTTGGACAATGACCTAGAGTTCGCACAGCCTTTTACCAAAGGCAAGTTTGGAACTTTTATATTCTGCCCATCACCAAGCACTAGCCAAAACTAGAGAACACCTGTGTTTAGTTTTTCTTGCCAATCTTCAGTATAACTGAAGTAGTTAAGGAGCAAAGTATTCTCAAATTGTGAGTGTAACCTACTCTTAGTCTAGAGAATTTTACCTTCCATTCCCCATAAATCAATTTATAGTGACATGTCTTGCAGATGGTCTACCAGCAACCAGGCATTTAGTGCAGCTGTCCATATATCAGGCATTCAGGTTCAAGGATATAATGTCCATTTTTGTTTGCTGGACACTCAAATAATGGAGACACTGGTTTGATTTACAGTTGCATAATTTTATGGAAAGAGATAATCAGTGCCATTGCACTTGGACAAAATAGCTCTGTTGTATCAGGTTCAGGGCTATAGCCAGGTACATGGTGGTGTTTCATTTGCCTGTCATTTAGGCATTAGCACTGTGTATTTACCTTCTAAAATGATTTACATAATATTGAGGAGAGACTCCCTTGCAAACTGAGATGTCAACAAAGATATCATGAACTGCAACAGAATCTGAAAAGAAATAGTACTTGCCAGATGAAGGGGGAAAAAGCAAAAAAAAGTTCTTAACAGGTATTAATTCTTACGGCACAGGCAGATATTAAATGTACATAGAAGACAATTACAGCAAAATTAGAATTATAAAGTTGGCCTCTCACCACCATGAAAGGAAAATTTGGGTGGACAATGTGACAAGGATGGGAACTGTTTTCACATTTCCTTTCATCTTGTGAAGTGCTTCTTCCTCTGATTCCACAGACTGTTTAGTCACAGAATCACCTAGGTTGGAAGGGACCTTTTAAGATCATCTAGTCCAACCAATGACAAAAAAAACCCAAACAAAAAACCACCAACAAAAAAACCCACCCACACCACACCGAAAACAAGACCAACCCAACACGAATCACTAATCCATATCCCCAAGCACCATGTCAACTCATCTCTTGAATATCTCCAGGGATGGTGTCTCAAGTCTTTCATTTGCCTTTAGTTGAGATGTTCAGTCTTTCTGTCTTTCCTGCCAGAAAATCCATGCTTAAGAAGGAAAAAGATGGACTCTGAAAATTGGGAAGAAATCTCAGTGGGGGTGGAGAAAGGAACAAATAGTATCTCATTTGCTATTAATGTTTGCGGGTCTTTGAACTTCAGTGGGCTTCCTCAGGCACCCTAAATAAATCAATCTGTTCTCATCCTTCAGAGCAAGAAAGACTTCCCAGCAGCACTGAGTGACTCACTGGAAGAATTAGAAAGGGCCTGGGTGTTGACATTTGTGCTAGCTCCTCAAATCACTCTACAGCTCTTTCCCAAATGAGCTTTGAAGATCAGCTCCACCCTCCTAAAGAAGGTACAGAGCAGCTGTTTCTCACCACTACTTACAGACATATTTATTATCATATTCTGTTATATATGTGGAAATGTCTTTAATTGTTCTTAATGCTGAAATGTAATGTAGTAGGTCGTCTTGTCACTTCTCACAGGTCCTTACAGAGAAAAATCTCTTTTCTTTCAGTTTTATTGATATATGCTGTTTAGCCCTTGTTGTAGGAGCTGGTTTGTTTCCTGTCAATATGGAGTGTCAGTGGTTTTGATTTTTCTTGACTGCTTTGAATCTAGGCTGTTTGATAGAATGCATTCCTCTGGTGTGCAAGGGGAGTGAATAACTGGAAAGTCAATGAATGATTGCCATACTCTCTATGGTATGCAGAAACCAAAACCATCTGTTATTTACATCTTAACATGTTCAAGTTTGTCCCTATGGGATCCTACTGGAAACTAATACATAGCTTTGGATTAAACTGATTAGATGAGTATGCTTATTAAAATGAACATTGTTCCATCTTCCCATGTTTTGCATGAAGACACCTTCGTTACTTTTGTTTTCTCTTCAAGAAAATAAATTCTTTTTACTGAAATCTTAATTTCCTTTGGCTCTGGATCAACATGAAAGATGTACCTTAATGTTGCATGTGGCTAGTGTATAGATCAGTTGATCCTACTTCTCCTTTTACTAATTAAGGGGGTTTTGCAGATATTTGCTCCAACCTAGGGAACTGGAAATATGGGCACAAGCTTCAACAAGGTGAATTGGAATCAGGCATTTTTACAGGCTGCAAGTCTTCTGACATAAAGACTTGGCCTTAGACTGGTACTGAGCTGCACTGTGTACTTATTCAAAATACATATTGGTAGATAGGAGGTGATGTAAGGTGTACTTTAATAAATGTTTAGGACCCTTGTTTGGGCACGTGAGGATTTAGAGATTTATTTTTTTTTACTATTATGAGATAACTATGCATTCCTAGCACATGACTGAGTCTGAAATAATGAGGACGAGAACTGTGTTTATAGCCTCAGAGTAGTAAATGTTACTGTTCACCTAAGAATCTGCATTATGACACACAGTGATGCAGTGAATGCTCCATCCACATTGAGCTTTCTTTAACAGTTTATGAGCTTGTTCACTGGAATGCTGTGTCCTTAGGGAAAGAAGCACAAATAAATGTATTTACATAGCTGGCAAGTTTTGATTTTTGCAAAAATGCTGTCCCAGTGTTACATGAATATAGGTGGAAAAATGGACTCTGGCAACAACATCTATATCCACAAGACATTTCATGTGAGGATTTGTAAAGGTCATGAAAGATTTTTGTGCCCACAGAACAAGATATACTTGCTGAAATATTACTCTGTGTCTGGACTTGACTGACTGGTGACTAATTAAAAAAGAGAGGGAGTTTGCTATTATTATATGAAGGAAAAATCCTACCAAAACTTTGGCATGATGATGATTCTTATACAAGTACTTTACTTATTAAAAAAATCCAGCAAGATGTTTCCCCAAAGTGTGAAACTGGTTGTGTAGTTCAAATTGATCCTCTTGATTCGAAACAAACGATTCCAAAACTTAATTTCTAACAAGAGGTTTGTATTGCATTCAGATGGTGATAAACCCCCTTCACGAGCTGTCAGACAGCTATGGCAGATCTATTTGAGCAGCTTTAAGCTAGGAGTGCAAGTCTAGATCCTGATACCAGCCTAAACATTTTGAAGATTTCCTGAAAAAAAAAATAATCAAAAAACGAAACAACAAACTGAAAAATCTGAAGGGATTCTGGGGAGGCTGAAATACTTTACCCTTGAGATTTTGCCCTGCACTTAATCAACAGCATGGATGTATCTTCTCTGCTTTTGTGATGATGAGCATCGACAGGTAAACCATCTCTAGACAGAAGAAGTTCACTTCTGTACAATCAGTCTGTCACATTTTGAAGAGCACTAACTTAATTTTTAAAACAAACATCTGGAAATAGAAATGTAGGTTAGAAGAAATAGAAATATGAGGTCCGAGGCAACTGACTTTACCTAGCAGTATATCCTGAAAACTCAATGTTTTTCTAACATTTAGTTCACTCTGACAAGGAAAGTTTTGGATTAATTTTGTGAAAAGGTTGTGGGAGGTAGAGGCCACGCTAAAGTGACTCATGGATCCATCCAGAATGGCTCACAAAGTTAGGGTGGAAGTTCATGCTTTTGCAGATGTGTATGGAATATGTGGTTTGTAAGATGACTGGGGCACTCTGCCAGGGAAAGGCTAAGGGTTAAGATCAATGTTAGAGGGCTAAATAAAACAGTTCCTTCCTGAATCCTGGAAATGCCTAGAAGCAAAGCTGTGATTCCAATGAATCAGTATTTGAGTAGCATCATGGCTCCCCTGCCACAGGAAAGCAGAGTTGCAGGTAGGTGCAAAAAAAAAAAAAAAAAAAAAAAACCAAACAAACAAAAAAAACAAAACCAAAAACAAACCCAAAAAAGAGTCAAGGATGTGATTTATTTGTAAACCTTCAAAGCCTATGAAGAGAAGATGAGGTTTAGTGTTTGCATGGGGCTGTATTAAATGTTTACTTTGCTGATGGTCAGGCAAAGATTAGTGTTGCACAAGATGAGCTTGAAGGACCGTTGTTTGCTGTTGCACTATGGGATTCAGTGGAGTTAAAACAGGGCTGGTATTTCCAGGGGACAGTGTTGTTATCTCCATCATGGTGGTCACTGCTCAAATTAATCCTGTCTCAGAAAGAATTTGGGTTAAAAGAAGGTACTGGCAAAATAACTAGCTGTATGAGTCATGTGGATGGAAATGCCACCTCTCGTCCTAACTTTGTGCAATGTTTAGGATATGGCAATGAACTTGTAGACTCCTCCTTTCTTTAAGCTTTTCCGTTGGACTGATAATGCTATGTGCATCAGGAAAAGGGAGCCTCAACCTTGGTATGATTCCAATGAAGCAACTGGGAATATGAGGTATAAATTTGGCTGTTTCGGTGTCCTGGAAGCAATATGCTTTCAGCATACAAAGACAGTAATTTCACTTGCTCTGTTCAAGATCTGCTAATCCTCAGTTATATGTTTGGATCTAGTCATCTTGCACAGAAAATGTTCAGAGCACATGGAAACGCATCCAGATTGAATTTGATAGTTATTTTATTACACAACTGTCCAGACATTTAAGAATGGCTGCTAGAAATGTGTTTCCAGAGCTGCAACCCCATCAGATATATTGCGAAAACAAACACTTCTGTCCCAGAAACTTTACTTCAGTACAACTAAAAAGAAATATTTTATGTGTGTATAGGTATTCATGGAAGGATATAGAAGGAAGATTGCAGGTGGCAGTGGGAATATGATGCTAGGGTACAGAGACAAATTAAGTTTCCACTCATTTTAAAATGCTAAGGGATTTGGGAATGTCAAGCAAAAATACTTTGGCCCTTAAAATGATGTAATGGGGCTTATCCCCTGACAGAAAAAGAACCAGTAAAGCATTTTGGAGTAGATGATGGCTGCAGGTGGGGGACTTTGGGGAAAAATGCGTTTCATCACTACTCAGCACTTGTCTCCTTGACTTTAGTGAGTAATTAAGTTGCAATGGCCCTTTTAGTGATCTGATCTATGCACAAGAGATTCAAAGCCTGAAATTCAATAGTGTCTACTCTCCTGTTTCCTGACTAATCCTATAAAATGCAGTGGGTTGAATGGATGATCTAATAAGCGAACATAACTGCAGTCAGCTCACTCTTATGCAGAAATTAATAATGAAAGCCTACTGAAATAAAGAGAAAGAAACTCACTTATGAAGGAATAATAAAATACAGTAGCTAAAGTGGAAAGCTGCCAATTGGAGAATCAGATCTTGTAAGCGGTTAAGTCTACAGTATATCCACTGTGCTGCATGCATCTGAGTCTCTTGTGTCTGCTCCCTCTAGTAAACAAGTTGACAAAAAGTGACCTGGGAAAGTGGTTTCATGCACCACATTGTTCAGAAATTTTGGATATGGAATCATTTAGAAATGAAAATACATCTGAGAGAATTCTTCATTGGCCAGGGAAGTTTGTAAACCAAATTGCTATACAAACTACATACAATACTATACACATTACATACATTGTAAAAACTCTACACTTATAGAAGGAAGGAAAAGACTTGCAGAAGGTGGTTATTGGGTCAGATAGTAAGTTGTTTATCTGTAGCTCTGTTACAGTGAAGTGTTTTCACCCTTCTGTGGGGAGAAGTTACATGTGGAATATACTTTGCAAGCTATGAAACTTACTGTCATTCTGGAAAAATTTGCAGCACAAAATCCTGCTTTCTCATAAAACTTTCAATAAACTTTCCCTTTCTCTGCAGTGAAAACATCCATTCTCTTCCAGCCCAGCACTTTGTCCTTGCTCCAGGACTTACAGTCCTCTGTGCCTTCTCTAGCTCATCTTCTCATACTCCTCTCAGCTCCTCTGCACGCCTAATGCCATTCCGAGCTGGCAGAGCAACCAAAAAGGAATTTAATAGAAACTGCAGCTTCTTCACCTTTTGCTTTGGCAGCAGCATGATGGTGCTGCCTAATAGCTGGCATTTCACTGTACTGCAGTTCTGCAAGGTAAATCGGATGGTTTTTAGAAATAAGGGATTAGTTTTCCTTGAAGGAAGTTCAGCTAGTGTTGTGGGACTGTCTGTACCAAACCACTCAAAGGCCTTGTGAACTTGGCAACTTACTAGTAGCAAATTTAACTTGTGAAATTTTGTGTTGGTGGAGACTGGAAATTTGGCAGAGAAGTTTGCATCTGCAGTCACACATTTCTCTGTGGTGCATTGCAACTTCTATGGCCCTTCCATAAACATGCAGCTCTTTGCTGCTGTGTCCTCTGTGCCTCTGGAAAACAAGTGCTCTTGCCCTTCCCAAGGAAATGAAGCAGTAAGTAACTTCCTTTTCTGAGTTGTGAGGAGACCTGGGCAAACAGCAGTGATTTCTCTCATATAAAATTCAGTTTGGAACGCATCTTGAGTGAGGAACAGTGACAGAATGAAAACTTCTCACCTAACTCTCCCTTAAAATCAATTTGACAAGCCTGTCTCAGTTAGTCATCTGCAACAGAGTAACAGACTCCAGTGAGTGTGGAGACCTCACTGAAATAAAGCTTATTTCTTATTTTAGGCTTCAAGGCTCTTTGGGTAAGGTTGATTTGAATCAATATTTTGATTTGAATATAACTATAAGGTCCCTGACTGTTCTTAGGTAGATTAATGACACTGGGCAGGCACATGGTGTGTTGGACCAGAAGACAGTCCTTCCTTTGAAGCAAGACCTCTGCCCTAGAGCTCTGCTCTCCTACCAGCTGGATGAAAACGTGTAACTCTAAACACTGAGAAAATGAGGGGGGACCCATGTGGCTGCTGGCCATAGTTAGTTGCCTTGTTATCTGTAAGACGTATTCTCATCCAAAATGGCTTCAGATGAGGTACAGTTTAGCATGACCATATTCTATGTGATAAGAGTCAGTTATAGCACTCCAGTATCTTATGGTTTCATAGCTACAGTGGTATCTTGGATCAGTAATAAGTTTATAATGTTTTGACTCCTGAAACTATGCATATTCAGCTGCTTGAATATCCTGATGACTTGTTTTGCTGTTCCTTGCCTGGATATCCACTGTTCAGAAGCAGATCACTATGCCAGAAAACAGTGATGTTGATGTTTCAGGAGGTATGTAACCATGGATACTTCTTATGGAGCTTTGACTTGTTACCTGCCACAACGTGGAGCAATTTCTCATCTGGTTTTGCTATTGTTTTTGGATACAGTGGGCTAAACTCATTTATACTCTAGCTCCAGGGAAGTCAGTAGAGGTTCATTTGGGATTAATTAGGAACAGTATTTAAACTTCAGCAGTCAGAATGAGGGTATTTTGCTATGGGTCATGTTGTTTCTGAGATTCCTTCTTTGCCTGTCAGTATAGCCCTGTAGCTAGTTTTTGTCTGATCCTTAAGGATGGGATTGGAGCAAAGCGGGCTGGTCTGTGGTGCAAATGCTCAATCCTACAGGAGCTGATCAGGTCACAAGCACCTACTTGATTTCTACAGGTCATCAAAAACCTTGTCATTATCATAGTTTATGCAGGATTTGAACCAACAGTATTACACTGGAGGACTTTTATGTCACAGCCAGATTCTGCTCTTTCTTTTTACTGAAGGGAGTGAGAGATCTTAGGCCTATGCCAGCTATTGTTCCCACAGACATGAACATCCATCTTGTGTGTCCTTCTGGCATTTTGTTTCACTTTACCAAAAGTCTTTCCAATGCTATGGTTCTTTAATTGCAGGACAATTAAATTTGTGTGTGCGAAGGGCAATGCTGAGCTCAGCTCTCTATTGTATCTCATCTTAAACAGCAAAGGCAGGGCAGCTATGAACACATTTGGCACAACATTAGTTGCTGATACCAAGACCACTGGGTGGAGAGAGCACACTCCTCTTCTATTTTTGTGTGTCCCTGCAAGGGACGGGCACATTCTAGTTCCTATTAAATGTGTTTTCCTTCTTAGCTTATATTAAGATCTATAACATGATTCACAACACAGTCCTGCTGCCTGTATTATACTCCTACTGCAGACACCTACAGCTATCTCACAACAAACCAGCTCACAAATTACAGCTTTTCTCTGCTACTTTGGGACACTGATACGAGTATTATAACACTAACCTATTAGCAGACTGTTCTCTCGAATTCAATAACAACACCACCACTAATAAGTGAACTGCCTGAGGTGTGATTGAAATTAGTCAAATCTGCCACTGATTTCAGGGAGAGGAGGAAATGTTTAAAGTCAATGAGACATTAATGTCCTTGATAGAATCAAGCATGAAAGATTTTCTTTCTTTCAATTAAACAACGAGTTTACGATAGGGACTGTTAAATTATGCTATTTTCTTGTGTATGCATTGTCACTTTTCTTGATGTTTCCCCAAAGAGGGAATAACATGTTCAGTCCAGCATCACTGTCTTCCTGTGTGGTAAGAAAAAGACATATTGTATCATCAGAAATAGCATTGCCCAACAGCCTCTAAAAATACACACCACACATAGCTAGTTATTTTAAATAGCTGGCTAAAGGAAGAAATCCTCTCCAACATATCTCAATTATGAAATATTGACACTTTAACATTTTGCATAAAAGAAACAGCTCCTCGTTAGCAGCAACTTATCATGAAGTTGCTAAGCATTTTTTAGTCATTTTGAACAACGGAATAGAAAGATACATTAGGCTGGTTAGATTCCTCTGAGGATTCAGGTTGGGAAATGCCCACAGAGAAATTAAGTGAATCGATATACTGGGTACTCACTCCACCCTCTAGAAAATATTGCCTAGTTATTATATAAGCTCAAATAATAATGATCAAAAGATCATTAATAACCCATGATTAGATCATAACTGAGCAAAAACTCAGTGTAGAAGGGAAAGGAAAATGTTACAAATCGTGGGATACAATTCTATACCCCAGCATCATCCTGAAGTGCTTTCCTCTACTCCAGGGGAGTTATTTAGCATTTGTGCTGAAATAAGTTGTGAGAACTATGGCAGCTTTTGAGAACAGATTTTGTCCTCCTCAATCTTCCCTGGATTTTGGAGCTAGTAGGAAGTGCAGCCTCCATATCCATAGATATTCCAGCCAGCAGGATGGGGGTAGGAAATGGAGTGCTGCTGTTCCTTACTACTTTTGCACTACATTGTGAAATATCAAATGTGCTGCATCTTTCCATCAACCACTCTAATATTCTTTCCATCTCAGTTGTTATATGGCAGTACAGGAATGTCTGCAGTTCAGCATACTGTTATTGGGGATAACACCTCAATTATTACCTGTTGCTCAACAATAAGACCCAAAGTCCTTGAATAGGATCAATTTAACCACTTTTGCACAAGTCAAAATGTTTCCTTTTGAAAACTCTTCCTTTTAAGTTTACCACATTAATTTTCTGCAAATCCTTACTTTGCAAGTGGTCATTGTAATTTTTGCTGAGACAATAGTGACAGGTTACCTGCAGTCTGATATACCTTAGAGCACAAGGGCATGGGTACATCCCTGTGGGCTCTGAATGCAATTTTACCATCAGATCTAGGAGTGCTTAGAATATCCTTCAGTGAGGATCTGACAACAGGGGTCTTCTAAGGGTGTCCATCTAACCTTCATTGTTCAGAAGACAGGAACTCATTATTAGAATATGTCATGGAGTAAGAAATTCAGAGCTTTCATTCTTTTGAGCTTTTAATCTCCCTTAATGCAATCCTAAAACAGTACTTTATTCGAGGTTAACGTTTTATCTGGATATTCCCTAGTTTTTCTTCTGTTAAAAAAGAATCTCTTGCTGATACCATGTTTATCAGCAGACACATAACATATGCAGAGTGATCTCTGGTTATCTTATAATTACATAGTGTGGAATAGTAGGGTTTTTTCAGGGCTCATAACAACAAACATCTCTTTTTGTAGACACTCTAGTCTCTAAAACCTAGGTAGGTTTTGGGTTATGAGTTTGGTAAGTCTTATATTATCAGCAATGTTACTGACTTGCTGTGAGGTTCTTGAATAAAAGATAGTCCCTCTACATTATCTCAGTTTGCTTTTCCTTATGTGTATCTGAAACCTGTGGAAGACAGATTGTGCCTTAAAGTAAAAATAAATAAGCAAAGCTTCGTATGCAACAGCTTTGCTATTGCAAGTAGCACCAGGAGGTTGTTGCTTGTTTTCTCACTTTTGGAATTGCAAAGTCTATAGAACTGAAATAAATAGAATTTACTGTGTATGCATTACAAAGTATAGGAAAGCCATATGGAGTCACATAGCTCCATCCTGGAACAGTAATAAGCACACAGAGATACACGTGTTGCTGTCATGCCAGTGATTATTTTCCATTTCCGCATCTGGCTGATGTTAGATGAATTAAAGCAAATGTACTAAATAACTTGACTAAACCTCAATGATTTATTTTACTAATGAAACAAGTAATACATTTTTCTTAGGGAATAGCTAAGAAGAGCAACTCACTCTTTCGAAGAATGAAGTTCTAGAATAACTGAAACTTTGTATTGCTGTACTATTAAGGAAAGCATTGTCAATTTGAGAGAAATCATTTTTCTGTACTTCTTTTTTCCCTTCTCAGTCTCTTGAAAGAGAGCCTTTCCCTGGGACACTCAGAATGTGCACTTGCTTCCTGTTATTATTCAGAGAGCATGCAGCTGAATTTTACTATCAGCATTTAAAGGTTTAATGGTGAACTGCAATAACCTTGTCATGCTCTACTACTGTTTCATGTCTCTACATGTGTTCTCTGGACAGCCTCAAGAAGTCTTGCTTTTGTGCCAGAGACGTGATGTGAAAGGTGTTTCACTCACTGATGGTACTCTAAGTTTACTCTCTGTTTACAGGACCATGGGATGAATTTAACGAAGTCTTAAAACTTACTCAGCAGAACTGCCATAAACTATTCCTTTACAGTTATAGAGGAACATGTCTCTGTGGGAAACCTCTGCTACAGAATAAAAGTTATAGTATTTTAGAATACCTATTTCCCTTAAAAGGAGAGGCATAATGGTATGGAAAAATGTTAGATTTACTCTGGAGTGTACACAGAGATAATTATCCCAAGGCAGCTATCCTTCTGCCACTCATTTTCACTAGTTAGGAATGCCCTAAGAGAATAATAGTGTGCAATGAGATGCCATCCGCTTTAACCCAGACAGATCTATGGGGACAACACTGTTGGTGTCTAAATTCAGCCAGGAAGAACTAGCGGGTCATTCTCTAATGTCATGTGAGGAGATGGGAGGCATATTATCTTCTTCACCAGAAATTTGTCTATAAGCTATATGCTGAGTCCTCTTATGGCATCCTTAGGGTTAAAATGAAATCACGAGGGTTTCCTATTTTGTTTTTTGTAGCACTGAGAATGGGAAATGTTTTCTACACTGTGTTTTATGAGCAGATAAACACATTTGGTTAGTAGCCAAGCAGAAATATAAAGTAAGGATATTTCAAAGTCACCTTGAGATCTATATTGCGTCCATCTCGCCCCCATCTGCAGAGTGGATGTTTAAAATGTCCGTACAACACTTGTCCATTTTGACAACTAACTATACACCATGGGGTAGAGTCTTGGTTTTATTTTTTACATTCAGTTGTGTTTTTTCTTACATTAGCACTTGACTTTGTCTTTGGTTTTTTTTAGGCATTTTTTTCCAGATTCCTTTTTAGAACCTTATTACCTTTTTCACTTGCAGATGAGGTGGTTTCTATATGGGGAGAGAATATAACAATAAATGCAGTGCTATCTGAGGAACTGGCAGACTGTGGAGATGCAAGTGTGGACATATTTTATGCTGCTGAAAAATAACTGGCTTGGATGACTTTTCAATGGCAAGTCTTTCAGTTTTCTTCCTTCCCTTTGTTATCCTTGTTTGAGGAGTTGTGGGGCTCAAAGTGTTAATGGACGTAAAGTACTTCAGAAATGGGAAGAGCTGTCAAAGCACTGCTGCTGTTATAGTGGCAACTCCAGACTGAAAGGAGTTAACTCTTGCTTCGCTGTAGCTGGTAAATAAAATAAAATGCAGACTTGCCACCTTCCCGAGTGCTGGAGTTAGGGGTTAGCCATCCTCTGCCCTCAGGTTTCCACAGCAATTTTTTTGTTGTCATGCTTCAGAAGTGAAGGGCTTTACGAGGCGGAATACTTCAATAGGTTACCAAAAATAGATGTGTGCAGGTGGCAGTGTATTTGGGTTATGAACAATTTGTGGATAATGAATTAGTCTTTCCCTTAATAATCAATTTCTGCAGCATCTAGAAGACAAAAAAAAAAAGTGTGGATACCTTCTAATTATTTTGCTATTCTCAAAAAAATGCTTTTGGCAAGATATCAACAGGAATTAATAAACATTAATAAAACTTGAAAGCAACAGCAAAAAATGTTTGATTCAGAGGTGGTAGGTACTTGCCTGCTGCCATCCTAATTGATGTGCACTCTCTAAGCATGGGGGGGCTGTACAAAGAGGAGAGCCCACTTCGATGGAAAGCTGTGGGGGGTGGCCTTGGCAAGATGAAAGGTTCACCTTTCACAATATGCTATGTAGCACTGACAGAAAATGACTTCTGTTAGCAGAACAGCAGGCGATGGGGGTTGGAAAGAAGCTCAAAAAGCACTTCTGGGAATGTGACTGATGGGCGGCACAGTGGAGATGAAAGACCCCGCAACTCTACTCTCTTGCCAAGACTCACAGAAAAGAAAGCAGGAGATGGATGGCCCAGGGCTGAGAACTCCAGCCAAGGTAGGAACTTTCTTCCCCCTGGTTTCATGCAGTCATGAGGAGAGCCTAAGTTCTCCCATGTAAATGGCTAGTGTTTATTGCTGGTCAAACCCTGCAGAGTTGAAAGTCCTTGGCACCAGGGCTAGAAATGGTGGATCAAGGTGGGGACTAGATTTGAGAGATGTAGCTGGTGTCATGGATGTGCTCTTACCCTCTTGTGGACAGAGGACATGGTGTTCCAGCTGATGGGCAAACCCTTGGATGAATCAAGACAGACAGTGATCAGGGCTGTGGAACAGACATAAGGCCATGTTTGAATATTTGCAATCATACAGACACTGAATTGTGGTTCATCTGATTCTGTGTGATTTGACAGGGTTCTTACAGACCTCCATATGGCAAGTCTTCTTGCCTGCAGTGAGGAAGTGTGGACTTCATGAGGCTCGAAGGAAGGACCACTGGGTGAAGGGACAAGAATAAAAACTGGACTGATCTGCAGCAGGAGAAGAGATGATGGCTGCAATACCTTTGTGCTGCTGTTATCCTGTTCAGCTGGTCCATTTTATTTCTTTCTGGTGATCCACATTTGCTTCTATCCATAGCTGAGACACATATTTCACTTACTGGTTCCTCTCTGGGAGGAGAATGTCTTGTTTTCCACAACCAGAAATGGGATTTTTTTGTTTAGCCCATCAGTGAGTGTTACCAACTCTTCCAGTAAGTTTGGCATGTACAGTTTTTATAGGGGTTACTGTCAGGGTGCTGCAAGGGAGAGCTGCTCTTAGAGAGATGAGGATCCAAGGGGACTTCCCAGGACAGTGGAGCAGAACCTCACCAGCCAGGGCCTGTCCCACCAACCCAGCCAGGAACCAAACTGGCAGGACAGCCCCAGCCCTGGGCATCAGGTACCTTCCTAGGGACAGGGATGGGATGGGATGTGGAGCTCGGTGAGTCCCATGGCTGGACAGGACACATCTGTGGGGTGAGTGGAGAGCAGCCCTGCTGTGTTGTTGCTGGGGCAGGGACTGTTGGTCCCAAGGGTGCTGGGCAGTGGGCAGGCTGAGGAGAGCCCTGGGGGGGTTGGCAGCAACAGTCAGGGCTAGTGGTGCCCTCAGGGCTTGCCAGTTACTGTGGATGGCCTCCAAGGAGCTGGAAAGGCTTCAGTGGCTGATTTGCATGTGGCTAAAGTACAGCATATAAGAAATATATAATAGGCTTTTTCTTAGCTAATGATGACCCTTGAGAGGAGTCTGTGGGTAACAGATGATGTGGGCTTCCTTCCAGTAAGAGAGTGCAAATCTTTTGACAGGAGCTGCTGCACCCACTGATTCATCACTGATGAATTTGCTCTGGGAGATAAACACTGTGTCTGGGTAAGACTCAGTAAATAGGATCAATCGCATTCAGACTACTGTATGCCTTAAACTAACGTTTTAGTGGGAAACCTTCCTGGGGAACAACTTTTTCTGGAGTTAAACCAATTTACTGCTCAGGCACAGGAAGGTAATTATTTTCCTAATCAACTTCAGCAGTACAGCAGATGCATAATGAAAGATTGTTAATAAAATTATAAAATATGTCATTAAGATAATGTTGATAGTCCTGAATATTGTTTGGAAAGGAACCAAACCTAAAGTTAGTTAGTGAGATAGAGCTGGAAAAGAAGGGTCAGTTGATGGGAGAGGGGGGGGGTAAATGAGGAAAGAGACAGAAGAGAAAAAAATTGAAGCTCAGATGAAGTGCCTGAAGTAAGATTGGTGAAAAAAGGCAGGACACACAGAGAGAATATAAAAAAGGAGCCTAGAAAGGATAAATCATTCAGTTTCTAATTTTTCCATAAACTTCCTGCATGGAACATCAGAACTGCTCTGAGACATAGATGCACACGTGCACCCTGTCCCTTTGGTCATGAATTAGAACCTCAGCTAACATTCTTTAAGCAAGGTGCTATATAAAAATACTTTCAGCAGATGGTTGAATGTCATCTTCACGGCAACGGTTCAGGTGCATCAGGGTAGCCTCTTGGAAATATTTTGTTAACTTGCAAAAAAAAAAAAGTTGTTGAAAAGGGGCACACCAGGAGATAACTTGTTCTCATTAAAACTTAGGTATAAATCACAGTGCCCTTGAAGTTTTTCTGTTACCTTCAGCCTCCGTTTTCAGTAACTATGCAGAAAAATATCAGCTCAGCAGTGTTAGCCACAGTACAAAGGAAAGCCTTCCTGTAGGAAATCTAAGGATTCCTCAGCCCTTTTATTTATGACGCAAAATGACTGGAACATTGAACATCACAGACACCATTTTTGGAATCCCTGTTACAGGCTGGAAAAACACATGCACACACACTGGCCTAAAGAAAGGAGGATGACAATCTTTCTTTCCTTTTTAACTGCTTGCGTATGAACTAAAGTCAGGTTGGATAAAAGTCAGCACTTTGGGGAAAACCTTAAGCAGCAGCATATAAGGACTTTCATGCTGAATCAGACTGATGCTTCATTGTGTTCTAACATCTCATCTTTGTGAATGGTGACATTGCCTCAGTGGGCAGGTGATTAATGCAGAATAACTTGTGCATAGGCAAAATTTCTTCTTAATCTTGTCAGATAGGGATTGGGATTTGCTGTGCTGCATGAAAATTTGCTGCGCTCTTAAACAACTAGATTTTTTAATAGTCGTAGGTTCTGAAAAGTGCTGTTACAAATATAGTGGGTTTTTTCAACCCTTTGTCTTGTCGTGGGATTTCTTGTGATTGATCCCTGTTAAATTCTGCAGAACACTCTTGTAATCTGATGGGGCAAGAATACCTCTGTAAATGTCACTTTATTCTGGTTTCACTCAGGATATTTTTATATTCTGCTTGGATTTCCATTGGTCATACCTGTTTAAAACACTTCCGTTGCTAGGAAAGCAGAAACAACAGTAGCTGTCCATTCAGTTACTCCTTCTACAGCTGCCTTTTAATTGTTCCAGGTCACCACTAGTCAGCCTCTTTAAAGCATGAGGGATGAAGAGCAGAAGCAGCCATGTGTAATAATAACATCACTGCTCCCATTGCACAATACAGAAATGAAAACCAGGCTGTGGCTGCTTCTGGGTCAACTATTGAAAGAAGCAGAAAGAGAGATGTCATTGTAACTAGTCTGTGAATGCTCACAGCCAGACACTGGTGAATATAGTTCTGATTCTTTAATTGCTTTGCAAGGGTTGTTGATAAAATGATGTTCTTCTCCATATATCCCCAGCTGCTTTGCAGGGAATCTCAATGACTTTCTGGCTTTGCCCATGAGAGAAAGAAAATATACAAGGACGTTCTTCTTTCTCCTCCAGTAGTGAAGCCAACACTTCTGTTCAGAGTAACACCTTCACGGCCCCTGGACATCACAACTGGCTTTCCACAGCAAAAGGTAAGAAGATGGAAGCAATGGTTTCCATAATCCTTATTGCTATAAAGGAGGCATTACTTAATTGCATGACTCCAGGAGAGTTGCTCTGCAGGAAATTTTGGTGTAGGAGAGCTGCTTCTGACTTTTAAAACAAAAAAATAATAAAAGAATATAGGAAGAAGTCAGACAGACTAACACTTTTCTTCAGTGAAATACTAAAGAATCTTATCACCAAAATTAGAATTCATCAGCTACATTAAGATCACAGAATCTCCATGGTTGGAAGGGACCCCTGAGATCATAAAGTCCAACGTCATTAAAAAAAAAAAAACCCACAAAAAAAACCCACCACCACCCCACCCCCCCAAAAAAACCCCCCAAAACCCAAACTAAACCAAAACACACCAAAAAAAAGAAAAAGCACCCACCAACCAAACCCCACACAAACAACACAACACACAACATCCCACTACAACCCAATAATCTTGGGCACTAGAGCATGACCTGAAGAGCCATGTCTACATGTTTTTTAAATACCTCCAGGGACGGTGACTCCACCACCTCCCTGGGCAGGCTGTTCCAGTGCCTGACCACTCTCTCAGTAAAGTAATTCTTCCCAATATCTAATCTAAACCTCCCCTGCTGCAACTTCACACCACTTCCTCTGGTCCTGTCATTATACCCTTGGGAGAAGAGGCCAACACCCACCACTCTACACCCTCCTTTCAGTGAGTTGTGGAGGGCAATGAGGTCTCCCCTCAGCCTCCTCTTCTCCAAACTAAACATGCCCAGTTCCCTCAGCCTCTCCTCACAGGACTTGTTGTCTAGACCCCTTACCAGCTTGGTGGCCCTTCTCTGGACACGCTCCAGCAGCTCAATATCCTTCCTGTAGTGAGGGGCCCAAAACTGAACACAGCCTTCAAGATGAGGCCTCATCAGTGCCGATAGTCCCCTTCTCTATTAAACACTATGCAGAATAATTAGGGGACCTCACTTTGTATCAGAAGATGCTGAACTTAGGCTTTTCCTCTTTTTCATGCTTAGTGGATATGCGTAAGAGGAGTTTTCTGTTGTGACAGTGAAAACCTGATTTTTACCTTCATAGAGTACTACCTTATTATAGAGGATTGTCTTAACGGTGACTTTATATGGTGACAATAACAAGATATTTAAGGACTTTGAATCTGTTTTTATTGGTAAATTCCCATTTGGTGCAGTACCTTCTTATTTGTATTCTCATAAAAATAATAAAAATCTCTATCTGTAGGATACAGGGAATATGGGATATTAAATATGTTCCATGATATGAAAGCTGTAAGTGTTGCCAGGATCCATGGTACTTTGTAAGAAACACCTTTGACCCTGATGGTGGAGACATTTTATTACTGAAACAGTCTCCTGCTGTGCGTGGAACTTCAGCACAAAAGGAGCTGGGTGTTTTTAAGCAAATCATTATTTCTAACAAAAGATGCTTTTTCTCTCTCTCAGCCAATTGTGAGAGAAAGTAACAGACACTTATGGTTAAACAATCCTTAGAGTTTTCTGCTCCAAGGGAAATAGCATGAGGTTGGTACAATCAATTGCTATTTGACAGAGTGATAGAAATGCACATGCTATGCAGTAGCTAAAAATCTTTCAAGGAGTAACCAGAACAGCAAAGGACTGAGCACATTTCGGCAACAGCACAGCCAAAGTGTGGCCCTTTCTTAACTCATGGGTAAACAAGCCACAGTTAAACTGAATCTTTATTTCTAGGTGAAGTGTTATGTTTCATTCAGGAAAAAAAAAAAAAAGACTATAATGGACCAATTATTGTCAGCTTGTTTTAGACTGTGACCTTTTCTCATTCCCTGCTTTGCACTGGTGGGAGTGGAGGGGGCACAGAAAAAATATTATGGGGCTGCCAAAACACAAAAGAGGTTGGAAAGAGAAACATGAGACTTGACTGAAAGACTCTTGATTCAAAGTGTTTAGTGTATCCTTGCCAAAACATCACCAAAGTATATTAGATGAGGCCTACTGCAACTCCTCTCAGTTCTATCATTCCTATAAACAAAACTTTCTTAAATAACAAAATGTCATTTTAAAACAGTATCTCTCTGTCTAGATGCTGTGTTCTGTCTTCAGTTTTCACTTTTCTGTGATCTTCATATAACCAGTTTACAGTTTAACTGTCTTTTAAATTTCCCCACATTAAATTCACATATAACAAAAAAGGTTGCAAACAGCTTCCTTCCATGCACTTGGTCTTGCATCCTCCTTCCCTTCTGGGTGACACTCTGGCCAATGCCTATTGGCAGTGCTGGCAGATGCCACAACAGCATCAGCATCCTACATGCTGGGTAGGTCTTACATCACCAGTTCTCTGGACAGCAAAAGGTCATATTGGCTACTTGTGCTGGCCTTGAAAATCCATATAGGGTTAAATGGAGCCAAAATAGCGATATTGTAGTGACAGAGAGGTACAGCCTCTCCTAACTACTTGTCTGGTAATGTAAGAATTCATGAAAGATGTGGAGTATGGTACCAGTGTGACATGTACATAAGTAGGGCACTTAACATTTCCTCATTGTGAAAAGCATCTCTGTAATCTCTAATTAGAATGAAATTGAAGTAGCTGCAGCTGAATGTGTTTTGAATATGGTTATACAGAGGGAGCTATAGGTTCCCTTCTGTAATGAACTCCTTTGTTTTAAGCAGTGCTAAGTCTGAGCATGGCCACAATTTCCACGAGTTTTGCCAAGTGCTTGGTTGGCTGCTTACCCTGACCTCTGCTGAGCTATATGGCTCTTCATAAATAAACCAACAAGTAAAGCCTTCAAGCCAGAACCTCACAGGCAGGTATTGGGATTGGTAGAACTAAAGACCTAAACTCCAGAGGTAGAAACACAATTGCCATAAGATCCACATTTCAGCCCACTTACTTACAGTTGCAGATGAATTGCATTGTGACTAAGCCCAGAGATGTTCTCTGGCATCACTGTTGGCCAGTCACTAAAATTCCCTGTGACTTTTCTGGGGAGGATAAGGGAGGATTCAATTTTCCTTTGTTAAGTTTTGGGCAGTGACAAATGCTTTTATTCAGAAGTAGGATTATTTCTATTGTCTTCTCTGTTGATTGACTTGATGTCACTAAGCAGGGCTGGCTCTGTGAGACTGCACAATAGGGATGCATATGCTGGAGAAGGGTAACAGTACAACCCCTGGCAAAATGGCCTGGGGACACATCAGCAAGTTGGGCAGGAAGAACTGAAGCCAATTTTTTGTATCTCAGAATCTTCAACCCATATCGCATCCTTTGATTATCTTCCTTTAAAAAATAATTTTCTTCAAGCTGTGAATCTTTCTTAGAGAAACAAGGATATTTTTGTCTTTTCCCTATTCTTCTTCTTGGTGTTGCTTCCCAGAGATGTCAGATAGCTCAGTAGGTGACACTGAAGGTGTCTTGCCAAGTCATTGACATCAATATTTGCGTCAGTTATTGCTTGTGGTTGTCTGGCTTGGGATAACTCTTGTCTCCTGGGAGCTGCTGGGCACTCCCCAGACTCCTTACAGCAGTGTCAGGAGAAGGTATCACTTAGCAGGGTCAAAGGAGCTTTGCTAGAAAGCATGGTGCTTGCCTTTAGGCTAATGTGTACCTTCTCCTCTGTCGTATTCCTCAGTACCACACACTCCTGACAGCAATGGCATCAACTTTATGGCTATTTGGTGCCACAAAGCTATGTTAAGGGGTCTCAGAGTGATTCAAGATTGAAGCCAAGAGGATCCAGTGTAAGTGTTCAGATCCTGCCACACATCACAAATTCGCCTAGTTGATTTGTAAACTCATCAGGATTGGGATCCAAAGCTATAGACATAGCCCCAGTTGTTGTTGGGTGGATGTTTTTACTGCTTTTTTGGTGGGGGTTTTTTTTGTGGGGTGGTTTTTATGGTTTTTTTTTTTTTTAATAATCCCCATGTCATTTTAATTTTCTCTAATATGTCATCTAAAGGCAATGATGTGCTGGCAGAAGCTCTCAGGAACTGCTGGTTAAAATTCTGCTGCCAAAATGATGAGAATCTTAGGCTAATTTCCTGGACTGGGCGATCAGTTCCTCTCTGAATATTATCAAAGCTGCCAATGTGTATCTATTGTGCCTGTCTATGACACAGATAAGGACCACATACAAAACTAAGAATAGCATCACTGCTGACAAGAAAAAAACACCCAGTCTCTGTGCTACCTACACATGATGATGATTTGTACACACAGATTCATAACTCTAAATTTCAGGAGAACAAATCTTACTTTTTTGCGGTAATAACTGCATTAAGAATAAATTCATGTAAGAAGAAGGAAAATGGCATTGATCCTAAATCAGCATAGATCAGAGATGAGTTTTAGGGCACCACATGGGACTTCTGATCCTGGAAACACTCTGAAAGAACCCGCTTTTCAGAAGGTGGATGATTTGAACCTCATCCTTCTTTCACATACCTAAGCTTTAAAACAAAGGGCTCTTGCCTTACAAGTCATTGTGGAGATCAAGTATTTGGTCTCTGATGCAAGTAATCCATGCCTTTTGCAAGCACAAGGTCAGTGAAGTTGCTAAGTAAAATCTGGTACAAGTCTGGTAGAAAATTCAGGTATAAATGTTAGGTAAGCAGACCAATGCTTGCAAAAACAACGAACACCAACTTGTATCAGTTAAAATGCTCTTAAAGCAGGGGAAGAAAGAAAAAGAAAAAAATTTTCCTGATGTGTTCTTGAAGCTCCTGTTTTCACCATTTACAACTGGTTGCTGGGTATAAATTGACTAAGCTTTATTGTGATCTCAGGCTGCACGATTTAGTGATAGAGGCAACTGAGCAGTACCATGCACTCTCAAATTCTGAAGAAAGTATTCTAAAATTTGCACAAGAATGAGTTTTGTATTCTCATCTTTCATAGCCCTATAAAACATTGGCTGTGTAATCCTGTTCAGGTAAGGCAGGCAGGCATTTGCTCAGCAGTTACACCTGTAGAGCTTTGGACCTTATCACTTGAGTGTTTAAGAATGCATTTCGGCTTGGGGGTGTGCCCTGACTTGTCTCAGTATAATGAGGTCTTTGCTGATCCATACAGCTACCAGAAACAAGCATGAGACTTGTAACATGACAATTTAAAAACACAGAGCAGCTCTCCATAGGTTACAAGTGGAGACCATAAATTTGTAGCCTCTGATACCCTGGTCTGCACTTACACTTCTGTGTTCTATTAGATGACTGTGGTGATTCCCTTGTGTTCGTCATTTTGTAACTGTGTCATTGAGGCCTACATGAAACTATATGAAAGTACTCCAGGTGGTGTTAAAGTTCTGATTTTTTCCGAAGTTGCAGAAGCTGAGAGGTTTAATCATGCATTTGCATCCTCCTCCTGTGATAACTGCAACAGGTATGAGACACGGGCACAAGGTGTGATAGAGCTTTCTTCGTCAGAATTAAAATGGCTGATGGAGTGATAAATAATTCTTACTGCTTTAAATCATTCATTTAATTTAAAGATCTACTGGTTTATGCGAGCTTCTTAGCAAAAGCAGGATTTACACAGGATTTACAGTAATGATACTGGCTGTTGGCAAGCAGGAATATCATCCCTCTCCTCCCTTTCCCAAGCAAGCCTTGGGCCACTGAAGATATTCTGATGCCACCCACAGGAGGACACAGGTACTTTCAGCAGTTTGGTCCTACTTTACAGCAGTTCTCTGTCCCTATTAAGGGTGCTTTAACAATTCCAGCAGGACACTAGCAGGCAATATTAGCAAGCAGAGGAAATGTAAAGGCATGTAGCTGCATGGGCGCATAATGACAGGGTGGCATTCAAGGCCCTTATTGTATCCACGCCTCAGAACGGGAAGTATGATTTGAATGCTGGCACATAAGATGGGGAATAGAAATCTCATATTTCGTGTTCATCAGGAGACAGCTAAGTGCAGGTGGTGGTTGGATCCTGCTCATTCCTCTCACAGTCCCCTACTGTAGGTTACCCGAGTGGTAGGCTCCAATCTACAGCTAGACCACAAATACATTTTGTGAAAATCTTGCCAAAGCCACAGACGTGTGAAGTCTCCCACATTCCTGCAGGGCATCCTGGCTGCCTGGCTGTTTTCTAGAGAGCTGAGCCGAACATCCGACGTCCTGGTGTGCAGAGAGGCTGGTGTCCTGCTAACAGGAAGCAGGGCCAGCGTGTTGTCACGGCTCCCAGCCATGACACAGCAGGCCCAGCCTGGAAGGCGAGCAGATTCGCCCAAGGGTTATTCTGAGATGGCACAAACCTGCCTTTATACTGTTACACGGGTTTCCCCTGGGGGCTTCACCCACGTATTTCAGTTCGATATGGCCCTCCTGTTATTAAGCTAAAAGGTTTGTGAGAGACGAGTAAAACTGAGGGAAACCTTGGCTTTCTGGAGAAGTTGGTTGGTTCTGCGGCTAGGCTGTTGTGCACTGGGTGCATCAGGACAAAAATCACAGCTTTACTTCTACAGAAATAGTAACAGAGAAGAAGTGATCAGAAAAAACAAGGGAAGTCATACCGTTTATGACAGTAAATTATATTTAGAGAAGTTTTGTGTAAATCTCACTGTACTATAAAAGTAAATTTTTATTTCTGCAGATGCATAAATAGAATGATCTTTGATTTTAATGCTGCAAATTACTGATCAGCAATATTTTTGCATAATATGCTCAGTAAAATGCTGCTTTTTATTTGCACTTTGCACCGTGAAAAATATACCGTGTATATTTCTACCGTGTGTGGCAGTATGATGTTAAAGTCTCTAACTAAAGGTTTTCTGGCAGATGATTTCAGCCACACACCAAGTAGTGGTTGTTATGATTTTTAATTTGTGATGAATGTTCCTGGTTAGGGCTAGTGAATGTGTTTGATCGCCTGCTCTCTGTTTCACACCGTACAGTGCTTGGGAGCTGCAGTCCAGGATCTGCCAGCTCAGCAGAGCCCTGACATCGAGTCCACAGCACAAGACTGATACGTTTCTGTTTTGTGCTCCTTTCCTTTCCTTGAAAATTTGCATCACTGGAGAAATCTTTCTTTCAAAATGTTTTGTGTATATTATCTTTATGCCTATTTGGGCAAGGATGCAACTGCAGCATCTCTCTCTCAGCACATGTGCTCCTGGAGCTCCATCATTGTCACATTGGTGTGCCTCAGAGAGGTTTACGAATTTATCTTCACCAGATTCTTGCGAGGTAGAGAGGGGAAATGAGATTATACAGATGGGGAGCTATGGCATAAAGATGCTACATTCCACAAATATTTAGGCACTTGTTCCCCACATAATCTGAGGATTTCTGTGAAGCCAGGCAGACTTTTCACAAGAACACACTTTGGCATTGCCACAGCTGAGTGGCTGCCACAGGTGGGCAAAGTCAAAAACGGGATCCTGGTACCCCAAGTCCTTGTGCTGTGTTTTTATGTAAGAACTCTTCTCTGCTTAGATGGTGCCATCCTATCCCTTCTCCCTGTTAGGGAGAGCTGGAGAGGGACTCTTTGTCAGGAAGTGTAGTGACAGGACAAGGGATAATGGTTTTAAATTGGAAGAAGGGAGATTTAGATGAGATATTAGGAAGAAATTCT
>BJBW01015304.1:0-12046 GCA_004320125.1 Scolopax mira
GAAATGGCCTCAAGTTGCACCAGGGGAGGTTCAGGTTGGAGATTGGGAACAATTTTTTCACTGAAAGGGTTGTCAGGCCTTGGCATGGGCTGCCCAGGGCGGTGGTTGAGGCACCACCCCTGGAGGGGTTCAACAGACGGGTTGACGTGGTGCTCGGGGATATGGATTAGTGATGGTGTGTTTGTTTTGTTTGGTTTTTGGTGTGGGGTGTTGGTTGTGGTGTTTTGGTTTTTTTTATGGTTGGACAAGATGATCTTAAAGGTCCCTTCCAACCTAGGTGATTCTGTGATTCTGTGAAATATGTCCTGTTAAAATCAATTCTTTTGAGGGGTGAAACAAAGGGTATGTCACAGTTTCCCCTGGCAGCGTGTTGCCCGGCTTTGCAGCCAGGTCCATATTTTGGATGTTTGTGGTGGTGACTTGCCTGTGTTACTGCAGCTCTGAAGTCCTTTCCCTTTGCTTCATGCAGTTGCTCTGAAGAACCATGGTGCCAAAGAGGTGGAGAGGGATGGAGACTGCAGCAATGGACCAGTTCCGGGCTCAGCAGCGGTACCAGAGGGCGAGTTGCTCCTACAGGTTGGTGCTTCTTGCTGGCCACCTCTCCCTGGCAGAGGCCTTCAAGGGATTTTCCTCTTCTCCCTTTTACAGCTCCTTTGAATTTTTCCCAAAGAGGAGGTTGTGGTGTTTGACTGCAGGCTGTTTTGGTGAAGCAGTGATTTCATGTGGTGTTGCTCATAGTGCTTCTGACTTAGCAGAGGTTCAAGACCTTCTCCTTTCTTTTTTCCCATCCTTCCTGGAGAAAACTGCTGCCTGTAAATCACTTGGGTGTCAGAACCCCCTCCATCTCAGTGGGAGCAGTGCTAAACTTCCGACCTTGGAGATTCAGCTCTTCTGCTTCTCTGCCCTGGTGTGTAAAACAGGCTGTAGGTGTGACGCAGGTACCAAGTGAAACAAGACATTTTGAGTGTGGTTTTCAACATGGTTGTCACACTGGTCCCAACTCAGGGATGTTGTCCAAGCAGAGAAGAAAATGTCATGGAAGTCTTCCTTGGTTTTCAGGCAGTGATGTTTGCCACTGAGTACATAGAGAGGTGCTGATGGGCCATATGCTCAGCCCATGTACTCCAGGTGCCCTGGGAGCTCTGTGAGAGCACGTAGTTGGCTCCTTTGATGCTGGAGGTGCTGCAGCATGGCTGGACTAAGGCTGCTGCTGTCATGGTTTATTCAGAGGTGCCAGGAGATGATGACCTGTCTCTGAACCACGCGTGGTGAATAGGAAGAGGTCAGGCTCCAGCAGCACGCAGTCCTGCCAGGACACAGGTCTCCCCTTCCTTCTCCACCTGGCACCAAGCATGGGCTGCAGCACTGTCCCCTGCCTGCCTGTCGTCTGGAGAAGGGTGAGCGTGCTTGTCAGCCCCAGCTCTTTTCCAAAAGCTCGCTTAGCTCTTAGCAGTAAGTATAATTTGTGTCCTGCTTGAGAGCTGGCAAGCCAGGATCTTGGTGCCCGGTGAGAGAAATGCTAAACCTGAGGTGGATAATAACAGAAAACTGAGGGCTTTCTGTGGATATGACAAAGTGCCATGCTCAGCAGGGCTTGCTCATCAGTGTGATGATGTCCTTGTAGAGGATGTTAAAACATCTGGGGTTATGTTTGGCTCTTCCAGTGGCCTGTCTGTGATTCTGGATACGGCAGTGGCTCAGAACCTGCCTCTGTTCACAAGGAAATGCTGCTACACGTTTAAAAAACTGCTTCCACCTGGTCTGCCACCTTTGACATCCAAAATTCCTTTGTCTTGTCTCTTGGTGCACCTTGATTCTTCCCGCTTTACTTTTGTGGCCTGTCCTTTTCCACCAAGACTCTCTCCAGGAGCAATCTCAGCAGAGGAAGGTATCTTAAACTGGGGTTAAGAGTGAAAATCCCTCTGAAAGGACCAAGCTGAGGACTGTGTGGACCATCCAGGTGCGTGGTGATGCAGCCACATATCAGTGGCTGCCAGGTATTAAATCAGCCTGCTGGTTGGTGCAGCTTGGGAAGAACAGAGTTCATCCACAAGACGTTGTTTGCTGCTGCCATGTCAAAGCGATGCCTCTGAAGCTGCTCAAAGGGTTAAAGTGCATTTGGCAGCACTAATTAACCTCTGCTGCAGATTCCCACACACTAAGGTCAACCCCAGTAAATAGAGAGCGTTTGTGCCCAGAATAAAGGGGGAGAAACACCGACCGGGACAATGAAACAGGAGTTGGCAGCAACAGTAGCTGGACTTGGCTGAGACCACATGTGCTAGACCCTAATTAATCCTGATGTCTATACATTACAAAGTAGGAGAAGGAGGCCAGGGCCTGCTACTGGGGCTCCCCTGCCTGCAGCCAGGTTAGTAGTCCAGGATGGCTTTGTCCTTGGACAGACATAGGACTTCTGGGGTCCATGCTGCAGGGGCTCCTGCTTCAAGCTGGCAGGAGTGTCCCCATAAGGATCTGTTGCCCTTAAGGGAAGGGTGGCCAAACGGTGCTGTTATGGCTCTGAAATTGCCTTCTGGAGAGCTGAACTGGTTATTTTCTTGGGTTTTCATGGCCTTTGCCAGGGTGGCTTTCCCTCTGTGGTTGGCAATGGCTGGTGCAGTGCCCACATACCTGCAGCACTTCCTAAGAGCTTTGGGGTGCTCCTCTGGGTGCTGCCAGTGCCTGTGTTGGCAGCACTTTCACATGCATCAGCTCCTGCCTGGTGCCAGGGGTGAAAAGCCAGGGCTCCTGGGACAGCAGCTGCACTCACAAACGGGCAGGGAAGCTCCCCTGCATCTTCTGATCTTGATGGATCTCTAGGTGCAAAGGACCCTGTCACCTGCCACCCTTTCTCCCATGCCCTGTCCTGCCAGCCCTCCGGCTGCTGTCTCAGAGAAAACACCAACCACCTCCTAAATTTGCTAAGCTGGTAGAAATAAGCCCCTTGGAGAAAGATGGAGGCTCTGATCAAGTCAGCCCGTTCCTGCCTGGCAAAACAATGCTCCCTTGGATGTTGACTTTGCAGTCCTGGAGCTCAAGGAGAGGGTGGAAGGGCCAGTGAACTGTAAAATATGTAAGTTGTGTAGCATTAAAAATACATTAGAAGCTTCAGACTGATGGCTGCACTTTCCGTTTTCTGCAAGGAGGGCTTAATGCTTCAAGCTTGCACAGGCAAAGCAGCTTGAGTGTTTATTTTGTGAAAACAGAGCGTGGTGTTCAGCCTGTTTGGGTGGAAGGTGTGCAAAAAGGGGCACGTGCTCCAGGATGGAGTCTTTGTGTCGTGTAGATCCCAACACCACGCAGAGAGAGAGAGAGCTCCAGAGGAAGAGTGTGGCTGGGAATGTCTTGTGACTAACAGATGTGTCCCAGTCACGGGTAGCTGCAGACACCACTTCACCCCACGGACACTGATGCGTGGTGCTTTTGCTTATGGGATGTTTTGGAAGGACGTGCCCTAACCCTAACCTGTTTTGCAGCAGGCTGTCACTGTGAATGTGTCTGGGGTGAATCCTTTATTTGCCAAAAGGAGAAGGTACTCTGAGGTCAATCAGTGATTCTGTGGTTTTCCACTGCACCAGGAACCGGACTCAGCCTGTCCTCCCTCCTGTTTTAGAAGAAAATGGCTTTTCAGAAGTTAGACTTTTTCACTACAGTTTCAAAAAACAAGCTCTTATGCTTTAGTTTCACCTTTCCATTTTTCTTGGTTAAGGCAGCATTGGGTTGGCCACCTTGACCTCAAGGGAAGAGACAGCACCTCTAGGCTGGTCTCTTGTTCCTTGCCCGCACACAGCCCTCATGGGCACACCACAGTCCTTCTCCAGGCCTGTCCTCTGGCACCTTGGGGGGACAGGTGGGATGTGAATGAGGCCGGGAGGGATCTAGGTTCCTCCCAAACCTGCAGGAGTATCCCCATGCACATGGGTCAAGCAACAGTGGGGAATACCCAGTCAACACTGGCAGCATGTGGTGACCTGCAGTCAATTTGCTCCTTGCTGAATGTCCCCCAGCTTTTCCAACCCCATGTTCTTTACAATGAGGGTGGTGAGGCACTGGAACAGGTTGCTCAGGGAAGTCGTGGATGCCCTGGAGGGGTTCAAGGCCAGGCTGGATGGGGCTTGGAGCAACCTGCTCTGGTGGGAGGTGTCCCTGCCCATGGCAGGGGGTTGGAACTCAATGATCTTTAAGGTTCCTTCCAACTCAAATGATTCTATGTTGTCCCAGATCACACACAGCTGCCAGGACCCTCCTGAGCTGCAGAGAGGGTGGGAACTACACAAGTGGAGCCCCCAGATAGACACAGGTCAACGTGTTAAATGCAGCCGCCGTGAAAAGCTGTTTTGATTCAGTGTTGTCAGAAAGGCTTGTTTCCACCAGAATACAAGAATGGGCCACCTCCTGATGGTGTCCGGTTTTGTTCCGCAAGCCCTTCTGAGACTTTCATTTGCTCTTTGCATAGGATGAGTATAAATGTCCAAATCTGAGTCTGAGCAACCGCTTTTGGGGTGGAAACAAATTTTTCCATCGGTTTGGATTAGGGGACACTTGGGCAGCTATAGGAAGAGTTATGTTACCTCAGAGAAACCCAGCATAAAGTTTGTTTTCTTGGGGAGCACAGCCCATTTTTCTCCCTCCAGACTTCATTTGTCCAAGAGAGGCAGAATGGGGGATAACCTGAGAATGAGCTGCAGATCTTGACCCCTGTGAGGTAGAGTAGACTTGTGAGGTCTGCAAGAACCCGTGTTTCAGCTGCTCTGATACTGTGGCAAGGTACATTGCATAGAGGCAATTGCCAGACTGGAGGTCTCTGGTGCTGTTCCCATCCTGAAGGAAGGGTATGAAACCAAGAAGTTTCTTGAGCAGTGCGTCAGTGGATTTGGTGAGAGCCAGGGCCATACTCAGCATGGCAACAGAGAGATGCCATTGGGAAGAGCTTCCTTTCCTTCCAGGTTTCCCCAAGCTTTGTCTTTTCTCCTACACCTTTCTCTTGGTGGGGCAGCAGCTTGGCTGCCTGCTAGCTGGGACCAGCCAGGACTTGGGCAACCAGTCCTGCTAGAAAAGTGTGATGTGAGTGTGGTGTGTACCTGCTGATCTCCTCTCTCCCCCCAGGCGCTCAACGGCTTCGTCCTGGTGGTGACATCGGAAGGGCTGATATTTTACTCCTCACATACGATTCAGGACTATCTGGGATTTCATCAGGTTGGTGAGACACCTCCGAACTTGCTGTGGTGGGTTTTTTTCCTTGGTGGCGAATAGCCGCAAGTTCCCTGGGAGGAGGAGGAAGGAACACAGGGTCTTGGGGGACTGTGGGGGGCTTTTTCTTGGTCTTGTGAATTTGGACCCCATGTTGCCAGGCATGGTCACGGGGATATGTCAAAGCAACTTTGCTAGCCCACAGGTGCTTTCCATCAGCTATCTTGGTGGGCTCTGAGGTTCATGGCCCTGTCTTGTAATGCTGTGGTGAGATGTCTGTGGTTCTCTGTGGGTGCTCTGGAGGCACCCACTCCTCCAGTGACCCCTGGTAAATCCCAAAAGGCTCCAATTTTTTGCAGTTATCTGAGCACCCAAGTAACCTGGAAGGCACTAGGTCAAATTTACAGAGAAGTGGGACTTACCTACAGTCCTGTAGTTACTGTGATTTGGTGTTGCTCACACACAGTTGGCTCTCTGCAACATCCAGAGTAGATGAAGACCACCCACCCTGGCAGAGGGGACCAGTCCCAGAGTATATTTCTTCTTCTCTCAGTAATAACAGTGTAGGGCTGGAGTGGCTTTGCTGCTGCTTTGTTCCAAAACCCATGTTTTCATCTCATCAGCACTAAGATTTTGAAGGATACCACGTTATGGGGCCGAGCTTGTCAGAGGGGAGTTGTATTGCTGATGCTAGTGGCTCTTTAGGGTGGAGAGAGAGAGAGGGCTGGCCCAACAGGTCTGGTCCTTAGAGCCAGATGTGCTCCCACCAGCTCTGATGGAAGGTGTCAAACTTCATTTTGGCCAGGTACCTAGTTGAGCACAGGGAAACTGGGCAAGATATGGCCAACTGGGGCTGTGACAGGCTGTTTCCAGGTGGGACATGAAAACTGGTGCCTTGGGGCAGGCCACAGAGCTCATGCGTGGCTTTTTTCCTCTAGACAGATGTCATGCACCAGAGCATCTTTGAGCTGATTCACACTGAGGACCAGCAGGAATTCAGGCGGAACCTCCACTGGGCCCTCAACCCACCCCATGCTCCCGAGGGTGAGCCTTTTGCAGGAGGTAAGTGCAGGCTGGAAGCCAGGCATCCTGGTAGGCATGAGATGGGTAGCTCCCACATACACCAGGAAGCCCAGCTCCCTGCCATCACTTGCATGAGGCTTGTGTCCTTGTGGCTCAAGCTACAGCTTCATCCAGACGTTGTGGCTTTCCCTGAGTTCCCATCAATGTGCTCTGCAGACTGATGCAGTCCCTCGTCCTGGGGATCTCCAACCCTTCTTGCTTGCTCCTTTCCCAGTCCCTCTTTCCCACAGGGGAGAAGAGTCTTGGCTCTTCTGCTGTCACCTACAAGCCAGATCAGCTGCCCCCAGAAAACTCCTCCTTTCTGGAAAGGAACTTCGTGTGCCGCTTCCGCTGCCTCCTGGATAATTCCTCTGGCTTCCTGGTGAGTACAGCCCCAGGCTGTGACCTCCACAGCAGGAGGGGTGCAGGCTCACCCCAAGGGTCCATGCCACCCCTGGAGCATGTCAGTTGGTCTTGAAAGATCCAGCGCTCCTTTCTGACACATTTTTGTGTTAAAGGTATCTTTTAAGACCAAGTAGGTGATGTCCGTCCCTCCTCCTCTCTGCTGCAAGTAGTCCTTGCCTTCACACTTACAGGTGTAACAACGCTGGTTTATTTCTCTCTCATCCTGCTTCAGTTCGGAAACTCAATATGCAGAAAAAGTCCTGGTTGTCTGTTGTTTAGAAGGAACACTGTCATCCCTGATGGGGCTGTGATATAGTTCAGTTAAAGTGCAAAGCATGGCATGGCTTTGATCCTCCACCCTATTTTAGGAGGTAGCACTGGAACCACAAGGGACAAATTGCAAGGGATTATTTGCATCAACTCTGCAGCGAGGTGGCTGGATTTCCACACAGCTCCTTTCCCTCTCTTCTCTCTCCATCCAATTCTTTATATGACACTGAGATTTTTTTTTTTTTTCTTTTCCTTCCCAGGCTTTAAACCTTCAAGGCAGGCTGAAATTCCTTCATGGGCAGAATAAAAGGTCAGAAGACGGGTCTGCCCTGCCACCCCAGCTCGCTCTCTTTGCTATCTCCACTCCCTTGCAGCCCCCATCCATCCTGCAGATCCGAACTAAGAACATGATCTTCAGGACGAAGCACAAGCTGGACTTCACTCCCTTGGCGTGCGATGCCAAGTAAGCAGCAGGGGTGATTTGGGGGGTGATGCTGCGGGCTTCCAGCATGCCTGGGTGATGTCCCACCCTGGCTCTGCCTCTGAGCTGGGTGCACTCTCCATCTCCTGTAGGGGGAAGATTGTTTTGGGCTACACCGAGGCGGAGCTGCGGGTGTGTGGCACTGGCTACCAGTTTGTCCATGCTGCCGACATGCTGTACTGTGCAGAGAACCACATCAGGAGTAAGAGCCCCTTCCTCCGTCCCACCTCTGGGCTATGGCAGCTCCATTGGCTGCTGTGTCAAGCCTGGCAGCTCTTTCACAGAATCCCATGGGGTTGGAAGGGACCTCTGGAGATCATCTTGTCCAACCCCTCTGTCAAAGCACATCCACCCAGAGCAGGTCCCACAGGAATGTGTTCAGGTGGGGTTTGAATGTCTCCAGAGAAGGAGACTCCACCACCTCCCTGGGCAGCCTCTGCCAGGGCTCTGCCACCCTCACAGGGAAGAAGTTCCTCCTCATGTTGAGGTGGAACTTCTTNNGGAACTTCTTACATTCAAGTTTGTGCCCATTTCCTCTTGATATCCCTGGGCACTACTGAAAAAAGACTGGCCTCATCCTTTTGACACCCACCCTTCAAGTGTTTATAAGCGTTGATCAGATCTCCCCTCAGCCTTCTCCAGACTAAAAAGACCCAAGTCCGTCAGCCATTCCTCATAAGAGACATGTTCTAATCCCCATTCCCAGACACAGTTCTGGCCCTTTGCTCACACTGGTGATGGCTCTCATCTGACTCACAAGCAGGTTCAACTCACTAAGTCTACAGATCACACCCTTCAAAACCTAGACTTTTGCCAGCTGGTGCAACTGAATTGGCTTCACGTGGGCACCAGCAGCAATGTGACAGAAGGGGCAGGAGTGTGTGACTTGTAGTGTGTTTTGGAAGCATCAAACTATTAGAATGACTCAACGTCTCACAGGACTTAGCCACAAGTACCTGGCACAGCAAAAACGTTTGAGAGGCTGCAATACACATCCTGCCTTTAACACCACATCCTAATGCCTCTGGCCTTCAGTCTGGCTTGCAGTGTGAGCAGGAGGTGGCATTAACCACTGGACTTCACACAGTGCACTATCAATGTTTTCTGACCTTCTTCAAGGTCAGAGAGCAGAGACTACAAATGAAGCAGAGTCACCTTGCAGCCTGCAGGCTGTGACTGGCCTGTATGTAAAATCTCATCTAAGGATTTCGGGTGGACTCCTACAGTACAGCTCAAAATGCAGAGTCTAATTCATGCAGGACATGGGTTGGCCTTGTTTCAGCTCTAAGGCCGTAGGGAATCCAGTGCTGTGGAATTAAAGAACCAGCCTAAAAATTTCATGGCTTTTAATTTCAAGTGTGAAGCCAGCAAGAAGACAGGGAGAAAAGAGACAGCAAAGCAATTAAGAGCGACATAGATGAACAAGAGAAGATAGTGCAGATGAAGGCTGAGACGAGAGACATGAGGAGAAGAGGCACATATAAATTGTGCAGAAACTTTTGCTGGTGCTAGACTGTCTGAAATGACAAGAGGTTTTTTGTAAGTGATCTTTTGAAAACAGATGGTATGCCAGTTCTAGAATAGTTGATGTGAGGATTAAGGCATTTAGGCAGCTTGTTCCAAAGGAAAGCGCTACTGGTGAAAAGCTACTTTGGACACCTTCAGAAGTCAGAGAGTCAAAATGTTCCCAATGTGGCTGGAGGTTGAGTTGAATTTACTACAGGAGGTCTTGAGGGGCCTTGGAAGGCCACAGCCCTATGCAGCCATGCCTCAGGAGATCCAGCATGGCCATCCTTCAGGCTGCTTGGAGAGCAGGACCTAGCAATAGATTATATACTTCCCCCTGGACGGAGTTAAACTTTGTGGGTTTGTAATATCTGTAAATTTTATGGGAAACTGGCCCAGCTCTTGTAGTTCTCACACATCTTGGATTTTATATGGTTCCAAAATACATACATGGACTGTTTTTATTATTTTTATATCTTAATCTACAATCCCTGCCTGACAGGCTTCTATAATGGATGTAATTGTATGTATATGAAAATGGGATAACTGTAGAGGCTACACAACTGTTTTTATAAATGCTTCTCAGTAATATGTGGGTGACAGCACTTTTTCTGATGTTAATTGTCACTGCAGACTCCATTGTAACAATGATTTTTGGAGATTATAAAGAAGATGCTCTGTATTACTAAAACTTTGGAGTACAGAAACAGTTCCAGAAGCAGGGGAACCCCCAAAAGTGGCTTTTGATCAGAAGTGTACCATGTTTGAAAGGAATGGGAGAGGTGCAAAGAGTGAGCAATGAAGTGTACGATATAGGTGTATATATACTCTCTCCATACTATCTTGCACATCGTAGAGGCATTTAAATGGTGTGGTTAAAGACCAGGTGGGGGAAAATCACAGCGGTGTGCAAACTCCTGCAGCTCCCTCTGGTTTATCTGAACAGTCCTCATTCAATTAGCTCAGCAAGTTTCTAATCAGCTAAAAAGATCTTAGTTTAACCACTGCCTGCATCACCGCTGCAAGAAGGATAGAGCTCCCAAAGTGAGCTGCCCTCTCAGCTGACCATGTTAACACACAGCTCTGTCAGTCTTTTCCATTCAAATGTGAGCACACCTAAATTCAAGGCTATCAAGTAGCAGATTAGTTGTGTCTGAAAAGCCCGCTAAGATTAGCCAGACGCTGGTGTCTGGATACATGCCCAGGAATGGGTCTAAGAGTTTTCTTAAGCCCACGCAGCCTCTGCAGCAGCTCTGCGCTGTGCTGTGATCACCTACTATCTGGGATAAAAGACAGAGCTGAAGCAGCAGAGACCCTCAAAACTTCCTCTACGTGTCACAGGAAGACAGCATCAGGAAGAGAATAATTGGTATGCTGTTGCATATGCAGAACTTCTTGCAGCAGGAGAAATCAGAATCAGGGCTCTTACAATCAAAACTGTTGTGTCTATGCTACAGACTTTTTATTTTGCTGTTTTGCATTAGAAACAATGAGGGCATTTTTGCATTTTCATAAATAACATTCTTGGTCAGGATCAGTTTAAACAGAAAGCTCAGCTGAACAGCTTTTTTTCTCCCTTTTAATTCTTCTAAATCCACTGCAAAATACATCAGTTCTCTGGGAAACAATTGTTCTGGCAGGCCACAACATTTTTCCTCCCATGCAGTGCTCTCTCTCACAACAGTTTCAGGAACCTTTTGAAGAAGGGACAGGCAACTCAGGAGGAATACAGAGATCCTGTTAGGATATACAGCGAAAAAATTAGGAAGGCAAAAGCCCAGCTGGAACTCAACCTGGCCATTAATATAAGGGACAACAAAAGATAGTTTTTATAAATATACATCAGCCAAAAGAGAATCAGGGAGAATCTCCATCCCTTACTGGATGCGGAGGGAAACATTGCAACTAAGGACAAGAAGGCTGAGATACTTAGTGCCACCTTTGCCTCCATCTTCAATAGTCAGCCCAGCTACCCCCAGAGTATTCAGCCTCCTGGGCTGGAAGATACAGATGGAGAGCAGAACAACCCCCCCATAATCCAGGAGGAAGTAGCTAATTATCTGCTTATGCACCTGGACATGCATAAGTACATGAGGCCAGATGGGATTCACCCAAAGTTACTCAGGGAGTTGGTGGGAGAGCTCACCAAGCCTCTCTCCATCATCTATCAACAGGGGAGGTACCAGATGACTGGGGGATGGCCAATGTGGCATCTATCTACAAGAGTCGGAATGAGGATCCAGAGAACTACAGGCCTGTCAGCCTGACCTCGGTACTGGGAAAGATCTCAGTGAGGATCATCTTGAGTGAGCTCTCACGGCAAGTGCAGGACAGGCAAGGGATCAGGGCCAGCCAGCATGGGTTTATGAAAGTGAGGTCCTGTTTAACCAATCTGACCTCTTTCTATGACCATGTGACCCGCCTTCTCGATGTGGGGAAAACTGTGGAGGTTGTCTACCTGGACTTTGGTAAGGCCTTTGACACCGTCCCCCACAGTATTCCCTTGGAGAAACTGGCAAATCATGGCATGGACAAGTGTACTCTTCACTGTGTAAAAAACTGGCTGGACGGCCTTCCCCAGAGAGTTGTGATTAATGGGATAAAATCTTGTTGGTGGTTGGTCACCAGCGGAGTCCTTCAGGACTCAGTTTTGGGGCCAATCTTGTCTAATGTCTTTATTGATGATCTGAATGGGGGGATTGAGTGCACCCTCAGTAAGTTTGCAGATGACACCAAATTAGGTGGGAGTTGATCTGCTTGAGGGTAGGAAGGCTTTACAGAGGGAACAGAGGAGGTTGGATCAAAGGGCCAAGGCCAATGGGATTAGGTCTAATAGGGCCAAGTGCCAAGTCCTCCATTTCGGTCATAACAACCCCAGACAACGCTACAGGCTTGGGGCAGAGTGGCTGGAAAGCTGCACAGAAAAAAAGGACCTGGGGGTGTTGGTGGATAGCCAGCTGAACATGAGCCAGCAGTGTGCCCAGGTGGCCCAGAAGGCCAACAGCATCCTGGCTTGTATCAGGAATAGCATGGCCAGCAGGAGTAAGGAAGTACTTCTGTACTTGGCACTGGTGAGTACCCACCATTTCTGGCCCCCTCACTACAGGAAGGACATTGAGCTGCTGGAGTGTG
>BJBW01015308.1:0-10113 GCA_004320125.1 Scolopax mira
ATTTCTTTACTGAAAGGGTTATCAGGCATTGGAATGGGCTGCCCAGGGAGGTGGTTGAGCCACAATCCCTGGAGGTATTCAAGAGACAAGTTGACATGGTGCTCAGAGATATGGATTAGTGTTGAGTTGGTGTTGTTTTGGGCGTGGTGTGTGGTTTGTGTGTGGTTTTTTGTTCATTTGTGGTTGGTTGTTTGGGTTTGTTAGGAGAAGCTCAAATTGGATATTAGGGAAAAGTTCTTCCCTGAAGCTGTGGTAAAACACTGCAAGAGGCTCCCCAGGGAAGTGGTCATGGCTCCAACCCCGTCAACATTTGCAAGAATTTGGACAATGCTTTTAGATATATGGTTTAACATTAAGGCTGCCCTGTGTGGAATCAGGAGTTGGACTCAATGATTGCCATGGATCCCTTCCAATTCAGGACATTCTATGATTTATATGAATATTTTTTTACTTTGTGTATGTTTACCTTAGTATTATATGGGAATTCCCTATCTGAATAACATATTTGTAGTCTTCAATTGCTTCCATTGTTCTTCTATGTATTTTTATACTAACAAATTTTCAGAAATTTTTTCAAACTTCAGAGCTTCAATTTTTTGAGAATTTTCATTACACAATAGTATGAGAAGCTAAAATATTATTTTAACTATACTTTAGACTTTCTATACTATCTGTTGACATTGATAATATTTACCTTTTCTGTTAAGAAATGGAAAGGAAAAAAATATTGAAAAAACAAAAAAGACTATACTTTTGAAGAATTATTTACAGGTCATTTTAAATTATCTGAAGTTACTCATAGACCTGTGGTTTTGTCGTGGTTTCAGCCGAAATCACTGCAACCAGAAGGACAGATGGCCCTTTCCTCTCTCACTCCTCCCCCCACCTCCCCAAATGAGAGGAGAGTAAGATATAAGGAGATACTGAACTTAACTAAACTTTAATGAAGAATTAACTAAACTTTAATGAAGAATTAAACTACTAATTCTACTTTAATGAAGAATTAATATTAAATTAAAAAAAGAAAATAATTAAATGGATACAATATATACAAAACCGTATCAAGCTCCCAGGATGACAGTCCCATCACTGGCAGGCACTGGGGAAGTCCCAGACTGAACTCAGTAACGGATGGGAATTGAATTCCAGCTCTGGAGTCAGGAACACATGGATCAGGATCAAAGGCAGATGAACAGACAAGGTCCTCTTCATCATTGGCTATCACAGGAAGAAAAGAGGAAGGAGAAGGGACAAAAAAGGGGCTGACCCTTTGATCCCTCAGCTTTTATACTGAGCATAGGGCAGATAGGATGGAATACCCCAGTTGGTCAGGTTTGGGTCATCTGTCCTGTCCATTCCTCCGCACAGGTGTGACCCCTCTACGCTTTTCTGTTTCCGACCCTCTAAGGGGCAAATAAAAAAATTGGCTGACCTTGGTTGTTATAGCAATAAATATAAGCAAGGGCCTTTCTGCATATCATTCCTTGGCATGTAGCACAAACATTGGCCTTATTATCCTGAGAACGAGCAGTTTTCTCCACAATATACTGTTAATTTGCTAGAGTTAGAGGAAGCCTAGCTAAAATGTAAAATTACAGAACACAAAACTGGTTTGGTTTTACCTCAAAGTGGGACAGATTTCTATCCACAGAAGCTCCACAAATTGTTCTATTGAATGTGTTGTCTTAAAATTGGTATGAAAATTAGAAAATGTTTTACAAAAATATAGCTGTACACTTAACAGTTGCATACCTCTAATAGCAGCCTAGATAAAACTAAAAATATGTTTCTAGCCTCACCTATTTTCCTATTGATTATGCTAATAAAACAGAGGTCTAACACATGATATTATCTAGTGAAGTCACCAGAATTAGATACTCCAATGAAGATACATAAAACTCTGTATTCAGTTGATGTGGAATAATCTATTTTCTTATCATTTTGTCTTTTGCCTAGCATTCATACTCAAACTTTCTACCCACTAGAAATTGTTTTTCACTAGGACAGCAACATCCAAACATCAAAGTCTGCATTAACTAGAAGTACTTAGGATAATTTTCTCATGTCTCTACATGTTTAAGTCCTCTCAGCCTAGACATTTTTACTTCAAGGTCGGTCAGTGGAAATTCCATGTCATGTAATGTGAAGGAGAAAAGAAAAAGTGCCCTTAAATCTCTATTTGTTTTTTTATCTTAATTTCACTGATGATCCCATTGATCTTCTCTTAACAAATAAAATACCAAAAAAAGAACAGAAACTTCTGATACATGATACTTTATATTATCTCCTTTGTGTATATTTACTGTGTATATAAGGGCTGACATCTGCCCTTATTCATCTTTCTGTGAGATAAGCAATCTATTTATTTTCTCATATTTTTTTCTGTAACTGTAATTTACTTTCATCACCATTTCTGAAACACTCTTCTTCTGATTGGCATAGCAGTTTCTAATAGGCATAAGTGTTTCTTCACTTCAGCTTCATGCAAAATTCCACATCTGTACTAGATAACACTCTGTCAACCAAGAATTTTTTTATCCATAATAAAATTGTATATTCAAGATAGCTTTTATTGATGTGTTCACAATTGTTTAAATTACTTTAGAGTAAGGCCTTGACTTGGAAAGAAGTGTAGAAATGTAAAAATAATTCCCCTTCAGTTACTCTGAATTAATTTACAGATCCTAGAAACCCTGAAGAAAAGCAATTTCGTTAAAATGAAAGATACCCATCTCCAGAGTTTGAATTCTGTATGTACTCATTTGACTTCTACAAGCAAATACTTCAAATTTGCAACATGATAGAAAGGTGAGAAAAGTAAATCTTAAACTTCTATCTAAAGATAGGTATAAAAACTAAAAACTCATAAGTTAATACTTGCTTTATATTTGTAGGTTACTGTTTCAATTGCTTCCTTGGCTATGAATCGTAGAACCATAGAATTATAGAATCATTTAGGGTGGAAAAGACCTTTAAACTAATCAAGTCCAAACATTTACCTAGCATGCCAAATTACCACTAAACACTATGTCTACCCATCTTTTAAATACTTCCAGGGGTGATGACTCAACCACTTCCTCAGGCAGTCTGTTACAATGCCTGACAACCCTTTCAGGGAAGAAAATTTTCCTAATATGCAATTTAAACCTCCCCTGGTGCAACTTGAGGTCATATCCTCTTGTCTTATTGCTTGTTAAGAGAAGAGAACGACACCCGCTTAGTACAACATCCTTTCAGGTAGTAGTAGGGAGTGATAAGATCTCCCCTGAGTTTCCTTTTCTCCAGGCTAAACAACTCCAGTTCCCTGAGCTTTTCTTCATAGAACTTATTCTCTAGACTCTTCATCTGCTTCATTGTCCTTCTTTGGACATGCTCCAGAACCTCAATGTCCTTATTATACTGAGAGGCCCAAAGCTAAACACAATATTCAAGGTGTCAAAACTCAACACAATATTCATTATCAGTGCCAAGTACAGGGGGACAATCGCTTCCCTAGTCCTTTTTATCACACTATTACTGATACAAGGAATGCTGTTGGTCACCTTGGTCACCAACCCTTGGCAGGGTTTGTTGCAACCGAAGTGCAGGACCCAGCATAAAACTGGCCTCAGCAAGTTCCAGCTTGTCCAGATCCCTCTGTAGAGCCTTCCTACCCTCAAACAGATCAACAGTCTCACCCAACTTGGTGTCATCTGCAAGCTTATTGGGGGTACACTTGATCCCCTCATCCAGATCATTGATAAGGATATTAAAGAGAGCTGGCCCCAGTAATGAGCCCTGGGGAACAACACATGTGACTGGCCGTCAACTGGATTTAACTCCATCCACCACAACTCTTTGGGCCTGACCATGCATCCAGTTTTTCACCCAGCAAAGATTGCACCTGTCCAAGCCATGAACAGCCAATTTCAACAGAAGAATGGTGTAGGAAATGAGGTCAAAGGCTTTACTAAAATCTAAGTAGACAAAGTCCACAGCCTTACACTCATCCACTAAGTAGCTCCCCTTGTCTTAGAAGGAGATTGAGTTAGTCAAGCAGTACCTGTCTATCATAAACCCATGCTGACTGGACCTGATCACCTTGTTGTCCTGTACATGCCATATGATAGTACTCAAGATGATCTACTCCATAACTTCGCCCGTTACTGAGGTAGGACCAGCAGGACTGTAGTTTTCTGAATCCTCCTTCTAACCCTTATTGTAAATGGGTGTCACATTTACTAACCTTCATTGTTTTCCCAGGACTGCTGATAAATGACAGAAAGTGGATTGGTGAGCACTTCCACCATTTTTTAGAAATATTTATAGAAACATTTTTATTGTCTTTTACACCAGGAGCCAGATTAAGTTTTAGTTGGGCTTTTCTCTAATTTCTCCCTGCATAACATCACAACATCCTTGTAGTCCTTCTGAGTTACCTGCCACTTCTTCCCAAGGTCATAAACTCTCCTTTTTTTCTCCTGAGTTCCAGATAAAGCTCTCTTTCAACCAGGTTGGTCATCTTTCCTGCTAGCTCATCTTTTGGCACATAGGGGTGGCCAGGTCCTGCTCCTTAAATACTTCCTTCTTGAAGAATGTCTAGCCTTCCCAGCCTCCTTTACCCTTCAGGACTGCCTCCCAAAGGACTCTGTCAACCATTCTCCTAAACATGAAAAAATCTGCCCTCTGTAACTCCACGTCATGGTTCTGCTAATGCCCCTCCTTACTTCTTCTTAATTTTGTGATCTCAGTGCCCAAGTTGGCCTTCAACCACCACATCACCCAAAAATCCTTCTCTGTTCACAAACAACAGGTCCAGCAGGGTACCTTTCCTAATAGGCTCCATTGTCAGCTGTGTCAGGAAGCTATCTTTCACACACTCTAGGAACTCCTAGACAGCTTACTCTCTATTGTAGCAGATACCTGGTAAGTTGAAAACCCCCATGAGAACAAGGGCTAGAGATTTTGAGATTTCTCCCAGCTGCTTATAGAATGGGAATCTGCCTCTTCATCATATCTGCCATCATCATATCTGCCTTTTTGGCCTTCCCCCTGATTCTTACCAACAAACACTCAACTCTCTCAGTACCATCATTAAGCTCTAAGTCAAAACAACTCCTAACATAAAGGGCTACCCCTCCATGTCTCCTTCTTTTCCTATTACATCTGACCAATCTGTAGCCGTGAAGAAGGGAGATAATATAAGGAAACTACCTTAACTTAGAAAAATTGTGAAAGTGTTAATATTATCACAAATATTTGATAAAGCTGGTGCTTCAAAGACTTACATTAACTTCTGATTATGTTTGAAACTTTTTAAAAGTAATTTGGTCTGTGTTTTAAGTTTTTTATTTTGTCATAACAAACAGTCACATTCATAATGAGACAAGAAACAAAGAGTGTAAGTTCCATATTTGCTAAAGCTGGCTGTTGAAAATGAAAATATTTAAAAAATCAAAAAAAGAATGACTTCTGCTGACATTCCTTTCTGACAGAAATCCATCATTTTATCTCCAAAAGCCCTTGCCCCCTTACCGGCTTCTGTAGGCAGAGGAATTACACAAATTGGTTCACTCTTTAACTTACATCCTACTTTAAGTTACATCTTAATTCATAAGGCACCAGCCTATAAAACAATAAAGCATTCCAAATGTAGTGCATGTTCCTTACCACTAGGAAATATTTGAGAATGTAAATATACAGTTCTCCTATATTTACAAAGTGCTGTTATTGACAGGCAAAAGTATCCAATTCATTTAGAGGTAAGTTTCACTAAAAGTTAAAATGCACTATGAGGTGCATATCCTGTCAACAATCTTGACGGTATTTAGGAATTCAGTTTAGTTGCCCACATATAAGTGCATAACACTATTTGAAGTGCCCCAGGATGCTCAAGGATGTTTAGGATGTTCAGCTTTATGCAGGTGAAAATACTATACAGACATAGCATGGGAAATTTAGGTGGGGTTGTCACAAGAACTGAATTATGCCACTCATTGACATATCATTTAGAATTTATTTACTAAACAGATAGAGATAGCAGGTTGATAACCATTTCTCTTCTCAGATTCCTGTTCTACAACACACAGAAAGTGTACTAGAAACAGTCAAGACCTTAGCTCCTCCACTCAAGTTTGGACCAGCAATATTGACCTAAGGGAACAGGACATTTACTCAAAGGATGCTAAACCCTTATGTATGTACAACTGAGTTAAGACCTAGAAACAGAATTCAGCCTGGGATTCAAACACCTTGTTGGAAACATGTATTGCCATTTTTGACTCTTCTTGACAACTGAAACATTACAAACGGCAGAAAAGAAAAGAAAAGAAAAGAAAAGAAAAGAAAAAAAGAAAAGAAAAGAAAAAGAGAAAAGTCTTCAGTTAAAAAAGAAAATTATGAACTTCAGAAAATACAATGAATAAAAATTTAAAATTTAGACAAAAGCTAAAGAGTTATCCTTGGCTGAAAAGTCTTCTACTCTCTTGGGGGGAGGTATTTTTTTCTCTTGTCTGTTTTTTTTTACAATGTGTGTCACAGGTTTTAATTTCATCATTTCCGTTCTGCTGGAGTGCTCTACGTTAAACACCAGTTGTGTAATTATTACAGATCCAAATTAAACTACACTAGAAGCAGACTGTATCCCCCAAACATACTGTTAAATGTTTCTGCATTTCCATTATATTTAACTACTTTAACTGTACAGGCTGTCTGCTCTAGAAATGTTTTCTTTTAATATCGCTCCCCTGAATGGTTTCATTCTTCCGTACTATATGTCTGTCTTCTCTCATCAAATCATATAGTGGTATAGCATTTTTGCTGGCAGGTAGGGGAAATTTTACTTCATATATAAGATTTAGTTTATCTTATGATGTTTCAGCTTAAAAATCTTATAACTAGAAGAGAACATGGACTGCTTAAGTACACTTTGGCATGAATTGTGAATTTTATGTGCCATGTAAGTAGGTATACTTTAGAGAACTTCTACAATCATACTTGAAACCCTTAGGGCCATGGCTGTGGGACACAGAAGGGAAAAAAGCCTTTCAGTAAAGAAAGCCTATGAAAAGCCCCTGAATTATTCTTACCATTCCCCAGTACCCATTGAAGTTATTCTTAAACTGTGTGTAATAGTATTTGGTAGACCTTACAGAAAAAAAACCAAAACAAACCAACACCAAACAAACAAGGTATGGGATTAAACATTGTACTTTATGGCTGCTATTTCGTAATATTCAGAGAGTCCTGTGAGATTTGTCCTTAAAAGCATTTGCACATATCCATTGGAATTAGTGGAAAAACTCGTTGCTTTCAAAGGCTCTGTGTTTCTGTCTGATTTCTTTTTTCAGTTTGTATATTTAAAAAATTTAAGAAGAGACAGAAATGCTAAGACAGCAATATTGTCATTGTGCCTAAGCTTTTATGTAGAATTGTAGAATCATTGTCTAATTTTTCATGGGATATTTGCTTTACTTAAATTAGGGTTCATTCTGATGTGAATCAAAGTTAAACATTTAAGGCGATTTTATTTATATAACACCTATTTTTTTTCTTCAGAACCTGCATATAGTAGATATGAGTATAGTAAATCAGGCAGAAGACAGAAAGACAAAGGGATTTAAGGGATTTACTTATTTTTCTAATAAATCAAATTCTGTTCTACAGAGTTCTTGTCTGATGTTTAGACATCATCATCATTACTTATAACAATTAGTTTTTAACTGTCCATCATTTTCTAGGTGTCAGTTTTGAGATACAAAGGTGAGATTTTCTGAATAGACAAAAACTCCTTTTTACAAATAATATTAATTAAATTCTATTAGTATGTACTGATACAAAATGGTAAACAGTTCTGAAAAAATTATTTCTGATATGTCTTAGACTAAAAAAAATACAAAGTTGCATATCAGTTCTTTGCTGTAAAATTTGAACTTCACTAAAGTACTACAAACAAAGTCATGTTTATAATATGCTTTTTTTTTTGGTACAAAACTATTTGTTTTCTATTCAGAATTATTTTTATAGTTTCTAGTGAGTAAAATACTGAACTACATATAAAATGGGTGGGGAAGGGGGAGAAAATGGAGCAAACAGACTAAGTAGTTTTTCAGTAGCTGAGCACTGACCCCTTTCTGATGGATGTGAATGAACCTAACAACGTATATTGCACAAAGAAAAAAATATAACATTTGCACAAAGAGATAAAATGAAAGCCACATAGAGAAGTTTCATAATGTTAGTTTATAAATATTAGTGGTTAGATTTGTCCTATTCTGTTCTATGAAGATTCTTTATTGCAGTGCATGCATGTATGTGTATGCACGTGCAAATAAAATATATATTAAAAATTAATACTTCTTCAAATTTGTGATTCTTATAGATGCATGAAAGGTCAAGACTTAGTCTTTTTTTTTTTTGAGTGTAGTGTCACAGACTTTACCATGTGTAAAAAGCAATCTTTGTGTTCCAAAACAGCTATTCACAAAGTGGAAATGTATTGCAGATTACATAGCAATGGGAGCAAAGGCTAAGGACAGCCAACAGTAATTTTGATTTGGCTGTTTAACCACATGAAGATGATTCACCACATTAAAACTTAAGATGGATAAGGAGTTAATCTGGGTCTCATTAAAGAAAGCTGAAGAAAGAACTCATAATCTGCTGATTTTGTACAGAAATGTCCTTTATTTACACTTCCCAATTCTCTGTAAGTAATACTTTATTTAACATAGTTACCTTTGCCTCTGGGTGAACAAAAAGATATAGAAGCGAGACATTTTTTCTCCCTTTATAAGGTCTATCTATACTCTGTTAGAAACCCTATCAATCCAGGCAACAATTTGCAATGTGATTTCATCTTTTTTTCCATATCTCTATCATTATTGGAATATCTTAATTGCTTTTTAGAACATTGCTTTATTATGAGGTAAGAAAATGATATATGAGTATTCTCCTGATTTCTTATTATTGTTTGGATTACACTAGTATTTGTGACCTGTCTTAACATGGGCTCAGATAATTTGGAAAATTTGGATAGTTTGGAAAATCCAAGCATTTTAGAGAAGTATAAAGACTTTTAAGAATGCATTTTTGAACTGAAAACTTTTCATATTTGGATTTTAGGACGATTTGACACATAGTTCACTTTTGAACTGCACCAGGCTATTCCCTATTAGAATGACATATACAGAAAATAATGGTATGTCACATATTTTTCCAAGAAGGTGCCTATATCCTGAAAGCATCTTACAGTTATTTGACCTTTAAAATTTTTTTGTACTAATGGAAATCAAATTGTTAGGATGCTTTTTGATTCAATCTCACTTCCTTTGTTGAGTTCGTTAAAATTAATCCACAATATTTCATTTTAGTAGGCTGTTTCAACAGTTGTCTTCTGTTTATATATATTTAAAACACATCTAGATTACCTACCTGTTCATTTTATTTCCTGTGTCTTGCCTGTTCTAGAGTGATTACTAAGACAGACAGCAGCCTTATGCATCCTGGTTGCTCTTTATAGGAAATGCAGATTCCCAGCCCAGAGGCAAGTTGAGGTCACACCACACACCAAAAGATCATGTTAAATGTAACTAAGATGGAATCACACTGCTTAACAAAAATTCACTGTGTATATCTCATCATTTGGTCTGAGTGTTAAACCTATGCTCTGTACAGCATTTGTTCTCAGAATCATGTAATCACGAAATAGTCAGAGTTGGAAGGGAACTCTAGAGAACATCTAGTTCAACTCCCTGGCTAAAGCAGGATTGCCTAGAGCACATTACTCAGGACTGCGTCAAGGCAGGTCTTGAAAATCTCCAGAGAAGGGGACTCCACAACCTCTCTCTGCAGCCTGTTCCAGTGGTCTGTTACCCTCACTGTAAGAAGTTTTTCCTCATATTTGAATGGAACTTCCTATTTTCCAGCTTGTGCCCATTGCCCCTCATGCTATTGTTGAAAAGAGTCTGGCTCCAACCTCCTTTAACCCACCCTTTAGGAACTTGTAAACATAGATAAGGTCTCCCCTCAGCCTTCACTTGTCCAGGCTAAAGAGTCCCAGCTCCTTGAGTCTTTCCTCATAAGGGAGGTGCTCCAATCCCTTAATCATCTTCATTGCCCTATGCTGGACTCTCT
>BJBW01015309.1:5679-35968 GCA_004320125.1 Scolopax mira
CAATTAACCCTTTCCCCACCAGACCCAGCACACCATGCTATCACAGAGGACTCTGTCACCACCTACTAACAACTCTAACTTGTGATGTCCCTAAGAAAGCTGGAAAATATACAATGAAGGGTGTTGGAATTAAATCCTGACAGAACTGGGGACAAGGGAATGAAAAAATATAGATATCTCACAGTTTTTCCTATGAATAACAGAATCTATGAGATAACAGAAATCTATGAGAACTGTGTATTAGGATATATCACTGACTGGTTGTTCTAACTCAAAATTTTCTATATGGAGCATATTTTGAATCAAAAGCTTGAATTGCCCAAAGCTTAATCCCATTGAATGAAAAGTAGTTGAGACCAAGCTCTATGCATTCATATATAGTGTAAGACTCTTATGAAAGTCTTCTCATTAAAATTTGAGGATCAGGACCAGGACCACCTTTTAATATTTTTGTGATATTTTTGTGATATTTCATTTGTGTGATGGGTTGACTTTGGCTGGCAGCTATGCCCCCACCAAGCCACTCAATCAATATAGGCTCTAATCTTTGAGAAATCCATGGTTTCAGTAAGGTAAAATACTACCTTTTAACATTGCCTTTAACATATTACCTTTTAACATTCAAAAATTTGTCAGGATCCTTGGGGAATGTGATGAGATAAGAACAGAGGTTAACTAGGCAAATTTCTTAAATTTCATTACGATCTTGGCCTGGTATGTCACCATGTTCAATGACAGAGAATATACTAACTCTATAAAAATTATTTTGAGTGATCCAAAAAAAATGTATGATACCTTCATTATTAAGGACAGGATTATTCTGTGCCTAGAGGTGATAAAGTTGTCAGCATGTGACTCTGAAAGACACTATTTATTATGATATGAAAACAAAGACCATGATATTCCTTCAACTGTATAACAAAAGGATATTTTTTAATTACATAGTTTCCCAAAATACTTTCTTGCTTTATTTCTTCCTTATGCCTTTAACTCACATGTTTTTTCTATTTTAGTAAATACACTGGGAAAAACAAAGTTTTTATAAGAACCTTCTGTAGTGATAATGACTCCACTTGGAAAAAACTGAACTTTGGTATTAATCTTATAAAGGACTAAAGCTGAGAAAAAGAAAGAGACACAGAAAGAGAAAGATTGTTTAATGTAACTTCCCTGGAATTTTTAAACTACAGAATTTTTACTCTTCTGGTAAAATATTGGGAATGGTTTACCAATAATGGTTTACCAATGGCAATAATAAAACAACATGTGTCAGTAGACCTGAAGAGTTAATAAGACTTTGTGAGCTTGTCAGCAACTATAAGAGATGCAGTCCAGACAGATGTCTAAGAGAAAGATGTGTGGTGTGGAGACTAAATGGAGCTCAGTTGACTTTCTGAGCTAGAGTTTATCGAATTATTCCAGTACTTCTTTTCTTTTCTTCTATTTTCACCTGGCTGTCTTTACTCCTGGCTTGTCTTTACTTCCTGCTTGACTAAGCAAGTTTAATTTTAACTACATAGAAGACAATTATATCCTAAGACTCCATCTCCTTTCACAATCTAAAGAAAAAAACCTTTCCAACAAAGAGAGGGAGGTTTTGAAAATATTTCACAACTGCATCATCATGAACATAATGTATTAAGTTACTGTACAATAGCAAGCTGCATCACAGAGTATTTAAGCACAGATTGTTTTCTTCCTTCTACTTTTATAGGCAGGCATAAAGCAACAAACTTGGATATTTTTTATTAGCTACATACCAAAATTATCTTTTACCTGCAGTCATAGGTGAAAATACAGACACTGACAGAGAGCAGAAAATTGGATATATGTGTGTGTGTGCGTGGATGGGTGGGTGCATGTCCAAAATTGAACTTTTGAACTCTCAAGCAGGAGCCTACTCCTTGCTGGCAATGACAGACATGGGCTCTTTGTAAATTTTTGGCAGGATCTGGACTAAACAAAAGTGGCATGTCCAATTAATACTTAGATACAAGACAGAACAACTGATTAAGAGGCCGATAATATATTGTGTTTCAGCATAACTGTGTAAACTGGGAAAGCAGGAGAATTGTAGATTTAGAAACAATGATTTGCACTGAAATGGGTCTTATAAGAAGCAGTCTTGGAAAGAAGATGATCCTGAAGAGAAGGTGAAGATCTTGGTTCCAGGAAAGGCCCTGGAAATGAGGGAAGATGCTGGAAATCAGGGAGCCATATGGAGTCAAAAGGGAGCCAAAGGATGCACAGGGATCTTGAATGGCAACACCAAAGACTTTGGTCTATTATTTAATTTGTCTTGACGGTGGTGCTCATCATTGATGCTCTCTTGTCATTCCCTACAAATTTCCCAGTGCCTGCAATGATTTTTTTTTTTTTCAGGTAGGAGCAATAGCAGCTGTGTCAGAAACCTGATTCAGGCCTGTTTTAATCTGTTTGGCCCTGGCTCAGATCAGTCCTTGGGATAGGTATACCATTCCTCTCTTTCTGGTCCTTACCTCCTTTGTTGCAATCACGTTCTAACCATTTGCCTGCATCATTATCAACTGATACATGAGCATGCCACATAGATGTTACCTTGAAGGAAGAGGGTAAACTCTTTCTGCATGCAAGGGTATGCAAAGGTAATTTTTTACATGATAATAATAATTTTCTCTTTTCCTTATTATCATGAAGTGAAAATGTAATCCAGAGTTATTTGGTCCCAAATGAAGGCCACATGGATGAAAAATAGGTAATCATTTTTAGCAAATAACTTCAGTATTTTAACAGAAAATTTCTCTGAGCAATTTTTTAAACAATTCAGAATTATTGTCCTGGCACATCTCTTTAAACAACATATATAGTACTTTTTCTATGCAAATAGTCTAACTGTCTAAAGTTTGTGCTTTCAGTGATCTGGTAGTGACCTTTCTTATTAATATATATACTAAAAGCAAACATAGAAAGTACACACAGAGAAAAATAATTTAACAATTCAAACTAATGTACCAAACATTTTTTTTTTTATTCTATACACATAGATGGTAAAATCAACTAATATGATCTTGTGAAACTCTACATTTTTCTCATAGTTTTTCACAGTACATTTATATAAAGATAATACTTAAATTGCATGCCATATCACATAGAACAACATAAAATTTATTAGGAAAAACATCTGAAATGAGGTGAATATCTTTGTTTTTTAAATTAACTCAATCCTGTAATAATACTAGGCTGACTTTCTGCAGAAATTTCATGGTTCTGTATCATGGAACCAGTAGGCTGCAACAAAAAGAGTGCAAATTTTAGGTTATAATTTTATATAAGCATCTTCCAATAGTATTTCTTCATGCAGCTTTAACACGTGAGACTTTCATAGTGGGGAAGAGTAGAGTTTGTGCATATATCTGCATTGCAGATCACAAAGCCCGGTAAGACAGAGTGAAACCCTCTGGTTAGTGTTGCCTCCAAATGTCTTGCTTCTGAGGCTCAAGCTTGCTAGGCTGGAATAGTTCAGGTACAGTTTCAAGACAGTGTAGTCTGCACAATATTCATATTCTTATTTTGGTATTTTCACTTTAATGCTGCACCTAAGAAAAAAGCAAGGTTCATTCTTTGTGAATGAACAGAAAAATTAAAAAGGAACAGAGGAAATGTACACAGTGTTCTTAGGGGAAATGCAAAACATGGAAAGTCATTGACTTATGGGTCCCAGAAGACTTCTCATTCCAAAGATCCTTGTTTCTTCAGGTAGCCTGATAGCCCGTTCTTGAATTAAACTGCAGATCATATAATAAATACTTTTAGGGACCTGCAAGCATGACCTAAGACATTCTGTTTCACAACAGTTATATAAAGTGATAACTGCAATGATCATTTCCACCTGCACACTGTCTCTGGCATCAAATGATATAGTTTAAAGCAGTTAATCCAGCATGCATTGATTTAAAGTGAAGTGCCATCACACTCATCTAGCTCATTTCATCCAGAAAAGCAGTGCACATTATTTGGAGAGATCGATGTCAGAGGGTGACTTTGGCCCTAAAGCTCCCTATAGTCTTAATGTCCACACTGACTGCCATCTATTGTCAGTAGCTTATAACATCTAACAGCAGTCTAAGCACAAAGGGAAATTAAAATAAAAAATATTGAAATATCTAATTATAACCCATTGTTTAATGACATAAATGTGGACTCTGTTCCTACAACTTCTAAAATGAAGGGCTCTATTATGAATAGCCAATATTTGAATGCTTTCTTTGATTCTTAACAATAAAAGATAAATCCAAAAATAAAACTGGATATTCAAAGCACTCACATATAGGCAGAAGCTAAACAGTACCAAGCAAAAAATAGTATTTTGGTAGGATGGTATTAAAAATTTCACACCCTCAAAGTAAACTTTAAACATTCTTAAAGTTTTACAAAACATACATACGCACATATTCAATTAATTGGTCCTTATTCCTTCACAAAGTCTATAAACAACATCAAACTACAAAATTTACTTTAAAAAGTGTTCTTAAAGCTTCTCTGCACATGTATTTATCAAGACAGTGAGACAAGCATTATAATATATTTTTGGATTCTACATAGAATTAGGCCTAAGAAACAAAATTATCATGTATATATATATGTTCAAAGTTCAAAGAAAAGGTAATTAATGTTTTGTTGATTTTAAAAAGACTGTTGATAAACTCAATATGTCAGATTCATACATATTTTTGAATACATAATGGTGACTTATGAAATATGCAGTTAATTTAAAAAAATATGTGGACAGAAAGTAGCAATACAAACAGATTGTGGAGCTGCCAAACAGTGTAACATCAAGAGAGATGTATGCCAAGGTTGAATACTTTATCTCTGTAACTATTCAACACCAACACAAAAAGTATAACAATCTGCAGGAGAATAAAGAACATTGTAAATGAGACATTTGAATGAATGAAGAGAATATTAACAACATAATGTGTGGTGGTGACCTTGTTTGAATATCATTTACTAGAGAAGAATTCAGTAATTTTCTCTGAACAGTATCAGCAAAGATTGAAAAGAGTAAAAATGTTAAGGAAACCATGGCAACAACAGGAAAAAAATGCCAACTAAATAAAAGCAAGAATGGAAACTCCCACATCTTGCTGGATTCACTTAATAGGTCTCTCTATTCAAAGAGTTTTATAACAAATAGTCAGTCAGTTTTTACCATTTTATATAAATGCTAAAAACATAAGGAAAGTAAATTGTTGAGCCCCAAAAGGTTCTTAAGTATAGAAAATTTTATTTACACAAATGCTTAAGTTTACCATTGACTTTCTTGTTTGCTTGTGAAGAGTAGAACCAGTCGGATACACATGAGAACATGTGAAGCTTCTTCTAACAGCTGTCAAACTGTTCTCTTGGTGGCTATGTTAAAAACAAATCTGTCTGGAAAGGCAAAATGAAGTCTTTGACTCCTGAGGATGAAGTAACCTGAAGAATCAGTAAGAATCTAACCATGTTAAAGTTTTCCATACCTTTCCAGCAACTTCGTGTTGCTGCATAATAATGTCTGTGGGTAGTAATCTCTTTCTTTTTCATTATAAGGTCTCATGACCTTATCACCTTCTCCTGTCATCCGCCACTTCTCCCCAGGTAGTAATACCTTATGTTTCAAATTATCTTATCAATTAATATGATCAGGTTAAATGGAACAATTATGTTCAACTTGAACATCACTTAAAGATTACTGATTCTATTTTGAATAATTTCTGCTGTTGAAATATTTTTATCTATAATCTCAATTGTACTCTTTTGGATGTCACTGCTCTTGTTATCTCTACTTTCTCCTCTCCTATTGATGTCCTTACGAAAATGCCATCTTAGAAACCACAGGAGTCTTTGTTGACAGCTCCATGATCTGGTTTTTGAAATGTTGCACTAAAAATAGAATTAAAATTTCTCTTGTGATTCAGAAAAATTTGGGTTTGGTTTTGGGGTTTTAATTTTGACTTTCTGAATTTCACTGAATGTTTTTTAGAGTTGGAAGGGATCGTAGAGATCAGCTAGTCCAATTCCCCAGCCGAAGCAGGATTACCCATACCTAGAGTATGTCACTCAGGACTTCATCCAGGAGGGTCTTGAAAATCTCCAAAGAAGGGGACTCCATGGCCTCCTGGGCAGCCTGTTCCAGGGCTCTGTCACCCTCATTGTAAAGTAGTTTTTTCTCATATATAAGGAACCTCCTATGTTCCAACTTATGCCCATTACCCCCTTGTCCTCTAACTGGCAACCACTGAAAAGAGTCTGGCTCCCTCCTCAGTTTTATTTGGATTTAATTTATTTATTTATTGATGAGGTGAAAGGAAGATTTCTCATCAAAACTCTTCGAAGGAGAGTTTTCCACTTACCTCCATAGTCCCAAATCAGCTCTCCAGTGCCACCACAGAAATTTTTCAACCTTTCCATTTGATATTTGCCCTATAGATTACTACTACTTAATGAAAATATAGACCCTTTGAAAATTCTTGTATTCATCATCTTCTTTTCTTATTTATTTGTGTAGGTCCACTCATCAGAAGGATACACATGTCTAAATAAATCAGGATTCTCTTAAAATTGAAGTTCAGACTAAAATATTTAGATGAATGCCATTAGTACCATGTTCATATAGTCAAAAAACCTACAGTGACCAGAATAACACAGGCTTCTCCTTACTCAGCCTTCAGGTTTCCATAAAAAATCAATAAAAATCAATCAAAAATTACTATCCTTATTGTAATGTGTACTTAGACATAACAATATGTACAGTGAATAGCAGTTCAAACTGTTTTAATAGGTGCAGAAGTCAATTAGTTAAGCTTATCAATACGGTGATTTTGACATTAATATGGCTAAATTTTCTAGTTTTTGTTGGTCCCAATCAAACTTTAAGCTTTAGTTGTTTGCGTGTTTACGGGAAGAGTTTCATTCATATCATCCTGTTGCTTGAAACTGTAGGAACTGAGAAAATATTTCCTCTCCATTTGTTAAAGCTAGATGAACAATAATCCTTGAACCAACAGCAACTTTTATTAATGGTGCAGATAAAGATCAGCATGATTAGATTAGATTGAAAAGTACAGCTGGCCTCATCTTACTGAAGAAGTAACAGGGAAATGGTTATTAAAGCTATTTTAGATCCAGTTCATTGAAACAAAAAAAACTTCCTATTGCAAAGTCAGATACAAATCAGTGCTTTAATATTAAACTATTTTCATCTGAACGTCTATAGCTGAACACAATTATTGCCTTATTATGCAGTATGTTCAATTTATGCAATGAATAGATTGGCTTCATGCAGAATGAATCAGGAAATGAAATTTGAGTACAGGAGAAAATAATCTTACTCCAAATTAAAACAGCTATTGAAGTACTTCTTTGCAAAACCAAAGACATCTGGAATGGATTTTCTTGCCCTTTTTAGTAAGCTCGGTAAGACAGTATAAATAATCTTGCCAAGTAGAAGTGGAAAAAATCAGGAGCAAATTTGAAAAACCTGTTACCAGAACAGATTCCATAGCATAATTCCCACCTGTTCAATTTCTGAAGGGCTAACTTGTGAGGTTCCGGTCACCTTGTCTTTCAACTTAGTGCATATCGTAAGGAAGTACTCTATCTCTAAAGGTAGACCCAAGAAATAGGATGAATTTTGTTCTTCCATATTGAACAAGTGTTCCCATATTGAACAAGTGAGTATTTTTTTCTGGAACGGCTGTCTTTGTAATGTGAATGGGGAAAAAACATGAGGTTTTTTAAAATATGATGCTTTGTATGCAAGCAAAGTCTTTTACTTAAATATCACACATTTTTCAAGCTGATGTCTCCTTTAGTTTAATATTGCCAAAATAATGTGTTTAAGGTATTTTTCTGGTCTGTTTCTAACTGCAAGTAACTCCTAAATTTATATTTGCATGTTGATTCACAAAACCTGCTAATGCAATTACCAATGAGCTATTAATGGGTATATGTAAAAATTACCAAAAAACCACTTATATAAATTAGTTTTAAAATCCCTGTAAACCAGGTACTATTTTTTTATCTACATTTTTCAAGCATGAGGTAGAGTGACCAAGTAGAATTTTCCAAGTGATCAACAGTGCATCATGCTCTGCAAATGAATCTTCCTGCAGATTAACACACTGTTTCTGACTAAAAAGGGAGACTTTAATTTAGTCGAAATCCCAAATTCAGAGCACAAAACACAAAGATTACATTAAAGCTGTACTTACGACAGGATTGCATAATTTATGATCAAATGAAAATAATTTTACAAATAGTAAATCATTAAATTATTTTAATTTTTATCCTCTAATGTAGCAGAAAAATGTGTGAGGCAGATAAATTTTGAATGTTCTGAAGAAGTTTAAGAGAATAGGGAAATTCAGGCATAAATATTTCTGGGGGAAAAAATTAAGAAACCAAAGCAAAATGATTTGGAAGAGCAGAGTGAGAAAAGAAACAAATCAAATAAATGAACAAAAATGCTAGATTTCAAATAATGGCAACATTCTGCCAACGAAGTAATACATTAAATTGTTAAAAAATAGCACCAGCCAAGAAATAAAGGAAAGTGTACATGTCTCATGAACATTTATTTTGTCTTCTTTCTTTTATTCCCAGTTGAAGAAAAGTTGATTTGGAGTTGAGATGCTTTTTGCAAACTTCTGCAGGAATTTTTGTTAGGTGTATCAAAAGCTGATAAAATCTTTTCACTTATTTCTAAAGAAGGCATTTCTCTTATATGTTCTTGTTGATGGAATTAAATTGAAATATCTAATTCCCTTGTGCTCCATTTACATGTTTTCAATAATACAGTAAATTCTCACACATTCTGCAATACCCAAAGAGCAGTGTTAAAAAAACAATCCTTCAGTTATATTTTATAATAAGTTAAAAGGGAAATGTCAGATGGATGAAGTTCCATGCTCATACAGGGTAGCTCTTAGTAATATTTTAATTAGCCTCTCTGTTTTAATGTTTGAATGGCTTTGGAGCATTGGCTGTTTTCAATATTTTGCAGCCAGCAGCTGTTATAATGCAATGCCCTTACATGATCCAATTTGCAGCTCAGACATTCTTGCTTCTTATTCTTTAACCACTCCAACCATGACAGACTTTTGGTGAATTATTTCATTGAACCACCTGAAACTTTATTTCAGAAACATAGGATTATGTTGTGGTCTGCTCCTTTATCATCTGTTTTTTTTTTCCTCTGCAAAGAAATGATCACGTGAGAGGCTAGCCAAAGACCAGTTATCTGGAGAAGATCAGGAAGATACTGCCCAGAAGATACAACTACAAAATGGCCAGTTTAGGCTTGACACTGCTTCTCTTGATAAAATGGAGAAAAAGAAAACAGGAACTAACAGGATGAAAAGAAATTTATATGAAATAATTGTATGAGAATTGTATAAGATGATTACAAATGCGAGTAAAAGACAGCCTAGGGTCTTTTTTATATTAGAGTCATATAATCCCATCAATTCTGTATTCTTTATTTGCTTTAATTTATTTATTTCTGTAGTAAATAAATTCAAATTTCAAAACATAAACAGTTTCCAATATTTAAAATTAATCAATGGTTTTACATTTCTGCATATTAAAAAATCCATACCAAGCCATATAACATTTACACACAACATCTCTACATCATCTCTAATCTATTTCTTCTTATATAATAATTAATAGAAAATGTTAACATCTAGTTAATACTAAGAAATACACATTGGTCAATGAAGTGTAGTTATTAGAACATGTCCTGGTTTATGGTTATTTCTGTATATTAGTTTTAGGAAATAAGGTCGGTGATAAATTAATGACAACATCTTACTTGATCCATTCCCAAATGGATTAAAAATTACTATTTGCAGGCCAGCAAAAAAATCTCACCTTTTAGACTCCAGACATACCCCACACAGTATTCTTAACTCAGTGGATGATCTTTCTCTGCAGAATATTCTGGAATATTCTCTATATCAAACTAGCATAACAAAAGTAATATTAAGAAAAGAATGGATATATATTTTTAAATTTGTATAGCAACATGAGAGCATTACCACCATATTGACAGAATTAATGTTTTGTATCTGTATAATGCATTTCATGGACAAAAATAATCCTAAACAAAAACATATATAAGAAAAAATTACTAAGACTTACGGACATACAACACTAGAGCTGAAGTTCCAGAAGCATAGTGCCAAAGTTAGACGACCCAAAACAAGCTATTTTTTTAATTTTGAATAAAGAACTTTTTCATTTCATATTCTTTAAGACAGTAAAAATTAATTTAAGTAATTCTTTATTTCTACATTTATCTGTCATGTTAAGATTAACTAGATGATTGAATCTGTTTGCCCTTAAAGGAAAGCAATCATTGTCAAAAAGGGTATTTTTTATTCATTGATGTTGGGAACAAGAAAGAGACAAAATAAGCTTTAAAACCACCTATTACTTCGATCTAAATATTTTTATACACATATAATATAAAATATATGTACATAATGTTATGTTATGTTGGCCTTTGTAGTCAAAATATTCATAGTTGGATAGTTCACATGTATAGGATTTCACTTATTTCAGAGTATCAAATCTGGATGTAGCACTACTGTATAATATGGAGTCTTTTTCTCAAAACTCTCTGCAGATTTGGGAAAGATGTCATTTTGCAAAGATTCTGAAAGAGAAAGAAGGAATTGAAAATACTAGAAATCTTCAATATATCTGTTCCCATTTCTTACCTGATTGGTTACTGCCTCCTGAGATTCAGTTAATCATACCCCTTGTGATTCATTCCCACTGTGACAATTTAAGAGCAAAAAAAGGTATTGTCAGTTAAGGCTATCAATGCAGAGTTTAATTAAGTCGTAAATTATAGCTACAGTTTGTGATTTTAACCTCAGTCTCTTTTTTCCTTCAGACAGAGATATTGTATCTCATTTTTTAATAATGCAATGATTGCATTTGTTTGATTTTTCATTGTGACTTATCAAGTATATAAAAAGGGAATTAGCAGTTGTATCCAGGTCAGTTCTATTTTGGAAGGACACATTTGTCAGAGTGCATCTCTGCTCCTTGACAGTGTGTGGGTTGATCTACTAGCAAAATGAAAAATAAGGTGCATTTCAGTCTAATCTCCAACCCTTTGTTAAAAGGAGAGAGGAGAAAACATTGGTTGAACAATAGGAAAATAGAAAAGAGAGTGTGAAAGATGAACTGTAGGCATTTCAGAAGCAGATGGGGAAATATTTTAGCTGTTTCCTTAAATCACTAGGGAGTTAAAGGAGAGAAGGATGGTTGGGTGGTTAGATAGAAAGTAAAATGTGTTTGCACTTGCAATTTTGTTTTTCTAATTTTTAGAAACAAAACAATCAGCAGCTTGGGAAAGTATTGGTGATATAGGTTCAAAATTATGTATTTACTGACTGGAAGCAGCTTAGACAGAGAGGAAAGACCACCTCATGGATGAAGTGGCAGTGGATTGTTCCTGGATACCTTTTCAGGTATCTGAAATTCAAACTCTGAAAGTGCATAAGAAAAAAATAAGGGAGCTAGCAATCATATAAGTAATGATATAAAGGGAAAGTACACAATCTACTTGATGATTCACTTCCACCAGTAAATGGTTGGGGCTATATATGTCTAAAGAAGCTGCACAATCTCTTCTCTGAAGATCACAGCTAAAATTGGGAAATGGTAGAGATGAACAAATGGTTTCTTTTTACTTTTCAGAAGATAGATGGACAAAGGTCTTCTCTCTAGACATTTTTTAGACTTCTGAAAAAATATGATACTAGACACTAAGGCCTTCTGTAATTGACTGATTTTGTCTTAGGCTTTGACATATTTACGTGATTTGGCCACTGTAGTCCCTGCTTAGTAGAAGAGAGGAGAACAAGGAGTTCAAGTGAGTGTACTTTATGGTTCTGGAAACTACAGGACTGAGGAATCTATTGGTGTGCTAGTCACTTGTGAAACATCCTGCTCTTATTTATGGGAGTATATGATAGCCCAAAAGCCTGTGTTGGCTGTTGTGAAGATGACATTCTCATATTTGGTACCTCTGACAGATGTGTGTGTTCTTTGCATGTTTTCTCAGAACATATGTATTGATTGGCTAATGAAGCGAGTGTTAGGAGGAGTTTTAGAGGTTTTATAGACCTTTATAAAACCTCTGTTCTCACAGAGAACCTTTATGTTCTCACCTGAACACAATGGTGAGATTATAAATTTTGCTAAAATCATCATTACTCATCTGCCTATAAGGTTTGAAGGACCACTTTATCTAAGAACTTGAGAAAAATGTTGAATCTTGAGTATTCTGAAAAACAAACAACAACAAAAATGATTTAACTGCTTGTTTTTTCAAATCCACAACTGAAAGTTTCAGACTGAAAAGCACTAAACTGCATTTGATAATTTAATTCTATTTTTAGTGTTTTACAAATTAACCATTATTGACATGATATAGTTCTAAATGAAAACTGAGTAAAATTTTGGCATTTATTCTATAAGATTACAGGGGTGATGACTTATGAGCAAGAGCTTTAACAAGAGTCCTAGATCTATTGTCTTTCCTTCCTAATTCCTTAGAACTAACCAGAAGACAGTTAGAATGGGGAAAGGAATTGCTGGTCTTCAGTGCACTGGTAAGTACACACACTGGTACTACGCAATGTGAAGGAGAAATTTATCTGTTTCTGATGGCAACTTCTTTCTGCAGAACTGTTCATATGTACTTTGTATTATCGAGGTCTGAGTGTGATTTGAAATCTATTTATTCTGTGTTTTAAAAATAAAGTTATTCTCTATACATAGATACAGATAGGTATTAAGCACACTTTGTGTACTCTGCTAAAAACTCTGACAGCAGCATTTTTAGAGGTTATTATTTTCTGTGAAATAATTAAGCTTCTAGGCAGCTCTTTGTACATTAGGGACTGATATAAACAATATTTATGTTCAATGCTCAGTAAAAAGTTGAACAACGTTTTACTAACAGAGGGCTGAACATTTTGTAAGGCTTTCCTGTGTTAATTATAGCCGATACCTTGTCACTCTCATCTGCAACTGAAACTAATTGTCTGCCATATAAAGAGACATGCTTATTGATTTTGCAAAGGCTGGAACAGACTAAGCTGTACTCTCTTTCTACTGATATAAAAAGCATTGCCTGCCTGTATTGATTGCTTACCCCACAGAGCAATAGCAAATTGCTATTGTGGAAGCATAATGATGCTGAACATTTGCTGCACAGATGATAGGGTAATGTTTAAATGCTGTGTGTCCTGTTCTTTGTAGATTTACTAATAACGTCCTTAATCATTCCTCTTCAAAATACCATGAATTCTGGAGCAGACACTAACCTAATGATACAGCATCATTTATTGAGCATAGCATTTCATAAATTCAGAATGAATTAAACAAACTATTTTTTCATCATCAACTAGACTGAATGCCAATTTTTCTTAATATTTTGCTAGGCCTGGGTAAGAATGAAATAAATTAGCAGATCAAGATTCTTTCAGTGCTTTTTAAATGTAGTACCTATGTGGCATCTAGTTGCACCAAATTCAGAAGATTTATTTGAGGAATTATAAATTATATACTGTGAAAAAAACAGACTGAATGTGGTCTTTACTTCCTTTAAACATAAAGTTTCATAACATTTCTTGTTTTATTTATCTGATGTTTATAATATATTCTGTTTAAGTAAGGTTTGAAAACATGTATGTAGTAGGTAGTATGAATTGTATTTAACCAGGTGTTAGTTCTTAAAATAGGAGTTATGTAAATTAATTGATACTGAATATTAAATTAGGATAAGAGCTATCCATTTTTTAGTGTAATTACAAATCAGTCTTGTGAAATCCATACAAATTAAGTTGACAATTCCTTTGACAAAGGTAAAGAATTGCTAACATGGCATTTCCAGCCAATATAAAATCCTGATAAAATCCTTTAAATCATTTTGCTTGCTTGCTTGTTTACACAGAACAAACTTAGGGATGTTCTCTCTCCCCTTCTCCCATTTAACAATGATGTGTAAAGTTTTGTAGCATTTTTGCTGGTCTGCACTTTCCACATTTTTCTTGAAATTCTTAAAGAGTAAGATATGCATCTGCTAAAAATTCCAACCCCATTTGAAGCAGGAAAGTATTTGGCAAAGTAGACATTCGACACAGATTGACAGAAATAAAAATAATTCAGAGTAGTGCCAAATAATAATTTCTACCTTTCTTCTCCCATATATCCTAAAAAAGCCAAAAAAATTTAAGGTCATTTCCAAGCTAGTCTTAGAAATCATGAGCATCTATGGTACTAAATACTGAAAAATGTATCAAGAAAACTATCTGTTCTGGCTTTACAGTATTTCCTGCATTGGTCAGTATGGAAAAGAAAGATTCTTCACTCGAATGCAGAGTATAAGGAAAAAGCTACACACTGTAGAAGAGGGATGGTATTGATAGGCAGAAGGACATGAATTTAAATAGGAAAATGAGAAACCAGAGCAGGAGGAAAGGGATAGGAGGTGACAAAGCCTGTGAAAGTATTGATCATAGAATAATGAAAAGGGAAAACAGATCCAGTCAGTGTTTGAATTATAACTCACTGTACAGAGTAATTAGTTCATGTGAGAGCCTTTAAAGATGTTGACCCTTCACAAGATAAAAGAAAGAGCCATAAGCATCCACTCTATTTGTTCTTTCCTGGTTCCCAGGCTGATATAGGATCGAGTCTGATTTTCAGGTATTCTGAGCATATCACTAACACAGTATTATTGCATTCTGAACACGTGCTATAAAATACTGAGGAACTTGAATACCCAACCATATTCTTTTCAAATGGTCATTCCAATAAACTGATACTTTCTGACTTTAATCTGTGCTTCACATTTGTTGAAGAAAATCAATACTACTTTTCCTATTATGTAATATATTTATTAATACCAATTAATAAAGCCCTGAGAAGAAACATAAAATCACCAGGAAAAAAACCTTGTTTGGAAATAACTTCTCAGTATTCGGTGAAGGGCTTGCTAAATCCAGGAACAATATGCAGGCAGCTAAATTAAATGAGAAAGCAAAAAAGTATAATAAATTCACCTATTACATAAAGAGCTATATCTATTTCATGTTCTGAAAAAGGTCCTTGCAAACCTGACGCTGTTTTGCAAGAGGTTCTCAGGAAACAGGGACTTAAGAGATCTTGGGCAGGCAGAATCCTAGTATTTTATTATTGAAATAGGAGCTTATATGTACAGTAAGAGATTGCATAGAAAGACGGTTTGAATGTTTGTTTAAAAAGTAAGAAGACTGAGAAACTCAAGATGTTCTGATAATAAGTTCAGTTTAGTTCATTGATAAAAACAAAAAAGGAAGAAAAAATTAGCTTTCTTATTTTTCTACTTCCCTGGAAAGCATCTTTCTAGTATTACCACAATGCATGCTTTTATTTTGAATTTAAGAGATTTTCAAACAAACAAATACATTTAGATTCAGTTTGCTTTGCAGACCTGCATTGGATCACAACTTCTTCCAGGATTATTTCATTAAAAAAACCCGTGACATTTATACCAGTGTAAAGATAGAAAATTTACAGTCTATTTGATGCTTGGTTTATCCTATGGCTGTTTCTTGCAATGGTACTTACCAGCCCTATCTAAAGCATGGGTATTTCTTAAATAAACTACAGATTTTTTCCTTTTTCTTTTTTTTTTTTTTTTCATCTTACATGAAAGATACGAGGTAGTTGTGTGTTGCATTTTCTTTTTATTACAGGGGAGGAAGTCAGGCTGGGTAACATGTACACTTAGATGGAGAACTAAAATTGCAACTTCTGGATCTGTTTGTAGTCTATATGCAGCAGAATCTGACAAATTATTCTGGTGAAAAACCAGATCTTCTAGTCACTTATACATTTCTGTGTTTTGACAAATAATATACCTGTATCAGGATGACTATTTCAGGTACAGATTTGATCATATAAACAGTATCATATAAACGTTTTCAGAGATTTATTTCACCTGCTGAAGTAAGGTCTACCAACGTTTTTTAAGAACCTGTGTTTATGCAAAATGTAAGGTTTTTCACATTCTCTATATTGCATATCTGCACAGGATGAAATTCACCCTTTAAGCAGAAAAACATGCTCTGTTCTGTCATACTTTAAAAGTAACAATATCCATGACTACTTGCTAATTAGAAAAATAAAAGCTGCCTTTTCATTAAACAAAGTAATAAACCTGTCAGTTTTTAAATGTAATTTTCAACTTTTTAAAGTTTCTAAGAAAGTCTATTCTTCCTTCAAGAAATCACCTTAGCGTATGTGGAAAAAATTGGTTCCTAAGCCATTTTCCTAAATTGCTTTGTTGTTCAGTTCCTACTTAGTTCGACATTGTCTGAAACCTTGAGATTAAATTTATTTTACACTATAGAAGTTAAAATTAACAAAAAAAGTAAGTCTCTAAACATTAAATCTTTTTCTGATTAGTTTCTGCAGTATTTTTGTTACAGTACTCCACTTTTATCTTCATTATAGCTTGAGGAAAGTGCAGAAACTGAAGCACTATCTTTCTATGTTTTCTTTAAATTACAAGCTATTTCACCTTATTTTCATTCCTCATTCTTTTTTCTCCTTTTGTTTGTATTTTCACTTAAATAGAATGTTGCTTATTTAAACTAACTTAAAAAGTATTTACATCTACATCTGCAGGGTTACTTGGTTATTTTTAATTTGGTGTAGGTTTGGTTTGTTTGGTTCTGTGTTAACACAAAAAGGCAATGAATGAAATTAAATTAATCATGCCACTCTACTACACTTTGACACCTAAATCTTACAGAAGAAAAAAGATGCAGGAGAAACATGTGGAGTACAAATTAATCTTGTTGGGTTTTCCTTCAGCTATTAAGGCTGATCTTTGGAAAATACATTATTGCTTATGTATGCACTAAATGACACCTTCATGCAGGCAATGCATCTTTTCTCAGAAAGATCAGCTAGAATTTTTGTCTAAAAAAAAAAAATAGTTGAGAAAAAATACTCGCAAATGACAATTACAGCAGGGAGTGCAACGAATATTTTCCTGAAATTGCCTGTCACCATAATTTCAGTTTTGTACCAAAAGATTTAGAAAAAATACATTGTCATGAGGTAGTTTTTCAGTTTAATTACCTTGAAGAAAGGATCAAAGAAACTAGAATGTTAAAGATCGATCATAGTAAATCAGCATTGCTTCAATGACTGTTTAGTGGAAATGCATTATTCTTCTAAGGATTTAATTCAATAGATGTCATACACTCTTGAATATAGAAATATACCCTCAGGTAATGTTCAATAGTGTTTATTCTCCAACAAGAAATTATTCTACATCTTGAGTTCACACACACAGTTTGTTGAACTGCCTGCGAATAAATAGGTAGATTGTGGATTCTATTCACTTTGAATTTAACCACCACAGAAACTGGAGTGTCTGTCCTTTCTGCAAGGTATTTAAGCTTCAAGAAAGGCAGGAAAATAATTTTAAACTATTATCGTCTAGTTAGGGTGAAATAATGAGTAAGTTACGGTGATGGGGCGGACAGGAATAATGATGCTGATATACATGGTGCTGACCTAAAACCTTCTCCTGCATAATTTCTTATTGCTAAAGAGTGCATGCTTACCAGTGAGACTATCAGTGATTTTTCCTGTATTCTCAGGAGTTCTTAGTATGTATTGATTAGTGTCATGCAAAGGCTTGCAATGTTTCAAATGTTTTTTGGAGAACAAAGCCTTTTCCATGATACGGTGTTTCATGGCATGATATCTATATAATTACTCAGTTGGTCACTTATGTTTTTCTGGGGTTTTTTTCTGGGTTTTGTAAGGCTTTAGGAGAGGAAAGGATGCAAAATAATTGCCTAGATGGATATTTCTATTAGGAGTTACAGATACTTTAAAGTATTTCTTAAACATATAACTTCATTTTTTTCATAATGATTCCCTTGAAACATGAGATTAACGATAACTCAATCACTCTTTTCCAGTCTGTTCATTAACCCAGCATGTCCCAATTTTTCTTTCACTAATTAGTGTGTTTACTTTGGGGTTAATTTTATCAGTTAAATTATTTGAAATAAACTTTTGAGAAATTATTTATATTTTTACTTAGAGAGAGCAATTAATTTTATTACCTGAATAAATTGTCATTGTTTTCATTTGAGATATGATAGTGATACAATAAATGCACACACAAACTCAATTATAAATCATAATTTATTATACTTTAACATAATAGTTACATAAGAATGCAATGCAACTCCAGAACAACTTGCTACTTAAAAGCAAGAAAAGAGCCACAATAGTGTTAATGAGTCAGATAATATACCTGGTCTTCTATTGCAAGAAAGTAAAAAGTATTTAGCATTAAAACAATATTACGTATCTTCAGTGATTAAAAAAAAAAAATCATATTGTGAACTGGGATGAAAGTATGAAGAATTGATCTTTGAAAATATTCTTTTTAAGAATTATTTTTAATAAGATTATTTTTAAGACAATATTTTAAACTGTGTGATTAGGTAACACATATGAAAGTTAAATTTTTCAGGCTGCCTTACTAGCGAACTTGGAGGAAAAAAAAACCAAACACCTTGTGTCTTTCATAAAAGAAGAAGTTTTATTAATTTGCGATATGATGATACGTTTCTGTTTAATTTACTAATTTTAACAACAGAGGTACTAATAACATAAGGAATCTAAAAAAAATTCCCATTTCAGTTGATCATTTTTACTGTGATTTGGAACTGAAACAGAAACCAGAAAATACCTATGTTTCTAGCCCAGAGGGAAAAAAAAACCTGCATACAGACAGGTACACAGTTCTAGCATATCTAGATCATAAGAACAGTAAAACTTAATTTTCCACGCAACAGATCTACTCAAGAAGTTATTTAGAGAATGTTATTCTCAAATTAGTTTTTCTGGGGCAATAACATTTAATAATTTGCCTCTGGTTAGGATGTGACAGTTATTAACTTGCATTGCAGCACCTGAAGGAAAACATTCTCTCTAAAACTATGGACAAAACCTTAGACATGTACTGTTCCTCAATATTTGGCTAGAAGTTTTTTTTTTCGATTGAAATTTCTTTGATGTTTTCATAGCAATACACACAGTGTAGAATATAGTGATATAAATATCTCAGGAAAGTCAAGAAGGAAAAAAAATTAATAAGATAAAATGCTATAATACATATTGTCATTGTTCTTTTGGTTACATTTGGAAAATAATCTGAGTAATGAAACTGGGACAAATCCAGCTAGAATTTTTATTTTTAAAGAAAATACTTTACACACTCTTCCTCATAACACTTTCTCATAACGACCTTAGTCTGGATTTCCAAAGGAGTTTGCAAGCATTAATTAGTGCATTATTAACAGCAGTTAGTGCTGCAATGATAATTTCCTGAAGAATGGTGAGAACACTTTGGAGGATGATAAACACCTTCCAGAATTTTACTCAACACTACAGAAATCCACTATGTACTATAAATTGTCTTGATAGATTGGAAATCTTATGTCACTGCAATTTCAAAGTTTCTAGACCTTACTATTATTCCAGAATGTTTATTTGAAACAAAATTAAAAGCAATAAGGATATATCCTCCTCTTTTTGTCTCCGGGTGCTGTTATAGAGACAAAGAAGTATGATTCTAAACACTGGATTAAGGGAGGAATGAAAAATATTGCACAGTCACAGATATCATGACTGATGGGCCCAGTGGAAATATAGAGGTATGCTAGATAACATGAGCTTTCTTGAATCGCTCTCAGAAAAGAAAGAAGAAACCAAAGTACATAGTTTCCTTGCATTGCATCTGGCAACAATCACGATTCAATCTGTCAAACAAAGTGTATTGCAGTCACTTTATTAGTGAACTTTACAGTTAGTGACTCTGATAAATGACGTCCTAAACTGAAGAAAGTTTACTTTCTTTTATTTGTCTTCCATAGTATGTTTTATACACATTTTTTACAATATTTATAACATGGATTAAGATACTAACCCTTCTGGATACTGATGGATCTGAATATGCATTTTGCACTTCCGTCAAGAGCTAGCTGTTCATGAAAGCTGATTGTCCTTTTTCAAGCCAAGCAATGTAATCCCAAAGTGTAATTTATGTAACTCTCTTTCATGTTCATGCTCATTTACTTGCGTGACTTCTCACACTGAAGTCACAAGGACTTTTTATATAAGAAAGTATTTGTCATTGTGAATTCAAGTTGCACAGTCTTGAAGGAAAAACAGTATGTAATGTTTCTTGTACTCAGCTGTAGATTACAAATTTCTTAATTTTTTCTTCTTTAAATAGCACCTACTGCCTGACCCTAAGGTATCGCGAAAAAAATTACTAGCTGTTAATTTGCATTTTTCTTAAATATATGGTTGATTCTTACAAGACAGTTTCACAATGCAATGTATAGACAATGTTCCATCTGGATAACATGGGAGCTCTAAATTATAATATAATAAATAATAATAATTATAATTAATATTTATAATGATCACATCCGTGTAGATTATGATATAATAAATAATAAAAATAATAATTAATAGTTATAATAATAATTACATCTGTGATAACTGTATGTTAAACCATGCCAGCAGAAATTGACATGGTAAAACTCTTAATAGCACTTCCATTATATTTATAAAAGTAGTTCTCAACAAAAAACCTTCAGCTAATAAAGTGTCAAATATTTAATTTTATAACATGTGTTTACTGTAAAACAATGCACTTAAATATCATTCAATATCCATTAGGAAATGATGGATGGAAAATTTTTTCTCAGTACAAATTCACTTTGTTTATATTCACACATCTTTTACTGCAACAATACATTCTTTCCTTTCATAGGAAATGTCAAAAAACAGTGTCTTCTTTTCTCTTTAGTTCCCATATACAACTTCAGAATAACAAAAGAGAAAAAGAAAAAAGAAAAAGGGAGATGCCAAATGTCCCTTAGATGTAACTGAACCCTAGCACAGCCTAGCAAACCACTGTAGGAAAGGAAGAGGAACAGTGATGAATTACATGAATAATAGTATATGTATCTAGAGATTTCCATGCTCTTCTTCCCACCAGCAAGTATTTAAAGATGAAACAGCTCAGATACAGAAAAATAAACCTATTTTACTGCCTACTTTCATCATCAGTGGCTCTCCATTGATGTCCCACTGAACCAGCAGAAATAAAAACCAAAAACAGTTCAATAAATTATTATCTACATCTACACTAAAATTTACTGCTATGCAAACCTCTACTCTGCCAAACCTTTTGCTATTTAACAGTGGCATTACCTTCCAGGTGTGCAGTGATGAACAGAGTACACTGGTGAATATTAGTGGTTACTTACAAAGACGCAAACGTTGCTTCTTTAGCAATTTCTTCCACTCCTCACCCTTCTTCACTTGGAGAGGACCATCATGTAGGTCTTTGTGGCAGTCAAAGTTTGTTCTATTTGTGTTTTCTCGGTCTGCACGGTAGTTTTTCTACCAACAGACTGATGGGATTAGGTGAAAATTGCAGGAGAGAGAGGGAGACTTCTCTTGCCTTTTGGACTCATTTGATCGTGCTCAAAGAAAGCAACATTTTGAGAGAATGAAGGATGTGGTAGGTAAAACAGATTTGCAGGAAGGAACCAGGAGCCTACAGGAGAACAGACTTTTTAAGTTAACAGGGAAGGCTATCCACTACCAAGCCTCTGGGGCTACTGATAATAGAAAAGCTTTACACGAACCAGAGGAAATGGAAAAGGAGGTCAAAAGCAGTGACAACTGCAACTCAGACAACTAATTAAATGTGAGTTAGCAGTACACTCCTGCAGTGATGAACAAAAGAAGATACCGAGATGCATCAGCAGAAACAGAGCTGGCAAGATGAGAGAAGTGATTACTTTCCTATAGTCCTGTGGTTACAGAACTACATCTAGAGTACTGTCTAGTGGAAAGCCACTAAAATAATTATAGGGTTGGATCACATGATATAGAATAAAAACTTGAGCTCGTGTGGCCTGCAGAAGGCTAAAGGGCAATCTAATCTGTCCTTAATTACCTGGTGAGAGGCTGAGTAAGGTGGAGCCAGACCTTTTTGGAAGTCCACAGTGATAAGACAAGTGACATCGAACCCATGTTGTAATAAGGGAAATTCTGATTAAATAGAAGGAAAAATTATTCACAGTCAGGATCATCAACCACTGGAAAAGATGAGACTGTTGGAACTCCATCATTGGAGTTACTCAAAATTCAACTGCACAGAGCCCTGAGTAACCTGATCTAATGTGGAAATGTGAACTAAATTCAAAATTGCACTTTTGAGGGGAATGGACAAAATGTGTGACCTCTCAAGATCTAACCTAAATTGTTTTATGATTTTACCTTCTACAACATGTCATGCTTTTGTTTGGCTTGTTTTATTGTTTGTTGGTTGGTTTTATTTTTTTCTCCTTATATCTTAGATCAGGAATCTTGGATTACAGTAGTCATGCAGGACACTCCATCAAGAACAAGACAATAAGAAGGCCTCCTGCCATTATAGAGTCAGCAGTTGTATCTGGGCTTAGTAAATGCAAAGCACTCCTACTACTCCTGCTCATAGAGAACTGAGAGACAAAACCAAGTTGCTCAAGGTTATGCGGAAAGTCATCTTGGGAATTAAACCTGTTCTTTCCCAGGTCAACACACAAAGCAGTGGACCCTCGAGATTTTTCTCAGTTACTAAGATACCTATATTTTCAGAATATTTGCATAGGTTAAATAAAAATACAGTCTACCATTTAGACTCTTACTTTTTGCTCTTGCTATCTATATCCTTGACTGGATAAAGCTGCTATATGTCTATAATCTTCGATGCTACACTAGTGGTATTTTTATGTCTGCTATCTTATGATCTGTTAAAGCTATTATAGAGGTAGTAGGCCAGATTTTCAGAAGATTTATATCAGCACATATCCATTAATTCCAACTCAGCTGTACAATTGGCAAGCTGTACAAACCGCCTTGCCTTAATGAGAGAGATGGAATTTGGGGCATACCAGTGAATTTAAGGTATTATACTAAAAAGTATACTTTTTAACATTACTCTTGTCTAAAATATGTATTCTAGTTTACAGGGTTCTTGTTTTGTTTCTTCCCTTGAAGATATCGCAGAGAAGATATCTCTTCTCTGCGAAGAGATATCAGAGAGATAGTACCTTTACTATACATATGGATAGAAAGATACATAGATGTATGTGGGCATATGATTATGTACACACACATTAAGAAAATGTAGATGCTTATTCAAATGTCAGATATTGTAACTTAAATCATATATAATACCATGTGGGTTTTTTTGCAAATTTATGGGGATACATAGTAATCTGAATAGATTATTGAAACCTTTCCAAAGATGCATGCACACCCGATATGTTGATGTTAATAAATATATCACAATAGGAACATCACAGTGTAAAATTTATGTCATTCAGACACTGGACAATATTAAATTAAAAATGCGTTTACTTTTACCTGTGATATGAATTTTCTTGAGGTTTGAGCTTAATAAAAATCAAGTGAGGCCATGTAGGAATTTGCCTCTTGACATGTTGAAATGTCAACACTAATTTGACTGTGATTTGGAACATTGGATAACTATTCTGGTTTTAAAGTTGGAGATAAATGGAGATAAAATTGTATTACAGATTTTTATTTTTTTTTAATTTAATTAGTTTTCAAGACACTTTTGCTACAAGAAGTATTCATGCAGCTTGTCCCATAATTGGCATGTTAATACAAATAGGAAATAAATTTAAATTAAAAATTATAGGTTTTGACACACTTCCAGAGAAAGAGAAGCTTCATTATTTTATCTATAAATTCAGTGAGAAAGATACAAACAGATTAACCAGGACCAAAACATTTCAAAGTGCACAATTCATTGTTTATTGACAGAAAATTATATTGTGCCATCCCTTTTGTACATCTGAGCTCAATTAAATTGGCTGGGTTTTGATTAATTGTTTTATCATAAAGTAACATTTAATACCATAGGGAAAATCACTTCAGTCGTGTTATGAGTAACAAGTAATGAATGTTTTCATTATTTTTTCCCTAATCTTGGAACACATATAAAATTATTTTATGTGGTGCTTGTCTATAAAGCGTATATCCCATAGAGATCACTGTTTAATTGTCATTCTTCTCAGTCTTCCTTGCCTTAATTACCCTAGACTGAAATAATTGTCAAATAATACTTGGCTCTGAAAAGTTTCTAGGGAATTTGTCCCTCTTAAAAAGAATAAGAATGAAAAACTGATCAGAAGGACATGGGGAAGTTAGAAAATCAGTAGGAGTTGCTTGTTCAGGACAATACTCAGAAAGGACCCTCAATTTACCTTGTACAAGTTTCAATCTCATGATAACACAAAAGATGGAAGCACCTGAAAATTGCCTGAGAAAACAAGACTTACAAAACTCTAGACTAGAAAAAGAAAAACCCTTAAATTAAAGCAGAAGCTTCTAAAAAACACCTAAATCTGCACATGTTCAGGAGTGTAGAAAATGTGAGGTTTTCTACAAAAACTTTTGACATTAATTTGAAAATAGGCTTTTCAACCTTTTCTGGATTAGGAAATTTGCTCTGTAACACTAACAATTCCTAGCAATTAAAAACAGGAGTTCAGCCCTATAGAGTTATGACATCTAATTTAAGATATTTTCACATTTCATTCTATGTTTTCCATAATTGAGGGACAAAAATTTCTAGCTGAAATTTGGGTATGGTAGATCAGGTCTAGACTTTTATAAATGAAAACAAAATGAAAAAAAATACAGTGATTTTTCTAATTTTCAGTTACTTTTAATTAAAATGCAGCTATTGCAGCTGTATTGTCTTTCTAAGCTAGCAATAAAGAAAATTTCCTGGGGGAGAGGAGAGAAGAAAGGAGGAAAATGGAGAAGAATCAAATGGTACTGGAAGGAGGGCAAGCAATGATATTGTGTGTAAATATCAGAATTTGAAAAAATCCTTCTGATTTTATTTGGCTCAAAGAAAAGTACTTGCTGCTCTCAAGGATTGTGGCATAGCTGGGCCCAAGAGCAAGGCTGGAGCTGGAGGCAGCTATTGTGACAGCAGGCCTAGGGGAGACCTTTCCTTGCTCACCCCCTCATAGCTGCCTGGAACCAGCTGTGCCCATGAGCCACTGGACTGACTTCCCCAGTGATCACTGACTGGCCCACAAAACAGGTAGAGGAGAGAAGGCTAGACCCTTGCAGCTGCCTCTCCTGCTTTCCCTGCAGCAAGGAAAACTCATCTCTCCTCCCTGGCTTTCTGTTCCAGCACCGTTTGCCTCTCAGAAGAAACTCACTTGTCACATCCAGTTTATTCTTAAGCCTCCCCTCCCTGGCTTCTGTCCTCCCTGCCCATGGATTTCAGCCCTCATACCTAAAGTCGTTACACAATGCTCAGTGCTTCCTTAGTGTTCTAGGAGAGCAAACCCAGTCCTCCTTCCACTCCTATTCCTTTTCAAAACTGGCTCTCCTTTCCTCATGACTTCCCTTGTCTAATTTTAATCCTACATATATTCCAATTTCCCATTGCCTTTTTCTTTCCAACTCCACTTTTTTTAGGGGAGTAGGGAGTCTGACTGTTGCATTCTCAGTCTCCATCTCTCTTCACCTCTCGCTCATCCTCAGGCCTCATTGCAAACCCCTGCAGGGGTGCTGGGTTTAAGCCTGTCCTCCGGAGTCTTCCCCACAGTACAGCCTAGTTCTGGTGGCATCTACTCCAAGTAGTTTCCTTCTTGGTTTTTTTTTTTTGGTTTTTTTTTTTTTTCCACGGCATTAGCAAATTTACAGCCACTCAGAGAAGAGGAGACTCTGACCCCATGTTTCCTTCTGACACAAGGTTTACGATATAGTTTGTGGAACACAGGATGCCACATTTTTCCTGAAAATACTGGCCCAAGTCTTTTGTTTGACACGAGGAAGATAAAAAAGAAAGCAGCAATAAAACACCTGGAATGATATTTCTCTTGACTGACTACTGATAGAGTGTGAAAGGTTTGAGGTTAATTTTCCCTAATGCATTTATTTCTAAAACAGAGCCTTTCAATGTTGTGAAAATATATTTACCATATCACTTGAAATGTTTTAGAGTAACAATGATGACAGCTTAAAGGAGAATATAAAAAGGGAAGTAAAAATAATGTATGACTCCAAATCTATCTCTAGGTATGTGTATGAACCTACTGTCACAGTTAGTTAATTGGAGTCATACTTAGGAAGTGAGGAGGAAGCTTCCGCCTTCAGGTGTAGGAAGACAGTATAGTGAAAACACCAGGCACTATACACTCATCCTAGACATTTCATTCCTTTCCCAAAAAACATTATAAATTTCCCAAATTTCTTGTGAAGCCTGTACGCCTGCAGTTTTGGACATAAGCTGCATGAGGTCTTTACATCAGGCGGCTGATATAGTAGTGGTGGTATTGCTTTAGAAGTACTGATATTAACACCCTGATAAGCACCATAAACAGCAAATATATGTTGTATCTCAGCGATAAAAACTAAAATTTAGCTTATAGATGAGAGACTGCCTCTCAAGAAGAGAGTATACTCTTAAGAAGAAATTTTTCAGTCCCCTGAAATATACACCCTGGTTTTTGGGTTTTAATTTATTTTGGTATTCATAAATCATTGTTGGCATGATTAGTGATAAACGGATAAAGAAAATGCAGTTGTCTGCATTGCTCAATTAAATTTCATTAAAGTACTGTTGGAAATACCAGATATAATTTCATAACAACATTAGTAAATTGGAGTCCAAATTATTGACACGACTAAGCAACAATAGTATTTTCTCTTCTATTCTGTTTATAGCAATAGTTTTGGGTCACTGATATATTTTTTTCAGAAAATGTATCTTCTTATGTTGGATTTGACATATTGTATAAAGGATATTTTTAACCAATATTGACAATAGTTTGGCACTATTCTTAACCCTATTACTGAAGAACAAGTTCTCTTAAACTTTTTTAATCTGGTAATAATTAATCAACATTCAGCCACCCCATAAAAAAATTAATGTGTTTTTGTTTATATGCCCTTTACCCACTCTCTCTTTCCCAGCTCATTGGAGTAAGTATACTCACAATGGCCCAAGCATGAGATTCTTGAGACCATTCACTACCAAGATGTACTGGAAATATTGGAACACCACAAAACAAGGCAGTCCTAATTCTTTCTACTTTAGTTTTACATAGGAATGAGGTATACTCAAAAAATGAATGGTATTGGAATTACCCTCATCAGATGTCTCAACACCAAGCCTTGACAGGAAACAAAAGACAAATTGGGTGCCAGGTAATCAATGGATCTACTTACTGTAGACCAACTGAAATTATTGTATTGTATACCTATTTTTCCAGACCAAAAAAACACAATAATGATTGCAATAAAATAACAAAATCAAATTTATATTGATGATATAATTAACACCTTTACTGAAATTATTGTTGCATTTTGTATTTGGGGCTATAAAAATACAGACCTACTATTTGATTTTACATGTGGCACATACAATACATGGACTTGTGTACCATAAGATGGCCATGGCTCCATGCTCATGTAGGCTATAATGGATATGCACACGTTACTTATCCTACCAAATCTTTAAATTTTACTGTAGTACTGTTATGCACTAACTTCACCTTTCATAAGCAAAAATGGACTATAAAAGATGAACTTTAACATGATTTTGACCACATACATGTTTGTCCTTATGGATATAAATGTTGGTATAACTTTACTGTATTCCACTTAGCACTCATGGGTTTGGGACAACCTCAGGTTCCGTTCGAGCTTGACTCTTCTGCTCAAAATAAAAATTCAGCCACCATTTTTAACATCTTTAAGATTCTCTTCTCATATTTATAACTCAGGCCCTTACGTAATTAAAAGTACAAGACAACAGTGAATTCTCTCTCTCTTAGCTTGTCTCTAAAAAGTGGAGCTAGTGCTGCACATTAGTGTGTCAGCAATTAAATCAGACTTCTACCTTTTTGGGAGTTTCTTGCACTGGATGGCTAGTATGGTTACATGGATTATCTTTAACCTATAAACAGACAATCCTGATGTATATGATGGGACACCATTGGGTTATTGGGATCAGGATTAGGAGTACTAAATAGCATAGACACTGAATTCCTAATTAACAGACTGTTACTACTGATTATCTAACAAAGGGAGAATGCCCACTAAATTCACCTTTATTGGCCTTGGGAGCAAGTCAATAGCTCCTGTGACATTTTACCTTATTTGGAACAAACTGAAGAAAATTATCACAAATTAATTTTAAAATCCCCCAGAGCAACCCAAGGTAATACTTCCTTTGCATTGAGTTGTATCCAAACATAATTGTGAACACAGTCTGTGGCAGCAGCCATTATTAGAGTAGGAGAAGGAGGAATCCTAACCACTGAGATTCATAAATTGTTTTGGGACAATGCCTCAGAATTTGAAAAGGAGTTTCCATCGTAGTGGCAACTGAAATTATCATGTAGAAAGTTGTAAGATGGTTGCCTTTTTCCTTACCATACATGATGCTTTGGTGTACAATATTTACCCAATCATTGCGTTAGGACTGAATCATAATGGAATCATACCCTATCCATTAGAAAATAGGGTGTGTGTTGCATGGAAAGTGGTTGTGGTGGGAATAGTTTGGCACTATTAGTTGAGTTGCATTCAATTGATTAAGGTATCATGATTCAGATGTACTAATAGTGTACCTCACTTTCAGCTTAGTCGAGCTCTATGGACTCACATGGCCATAATTTAGAGAGTTTGATGGCATACAATAAGAAACTTTTATGACTAGCTTGATGAATAGTGCAGTTTTTTTAAAAGCAACAGAAGTACACGTTTTGGTTTGCTGGTGATAAATTTATACTGCCTACAAAAGCATGTGCAAATAACATTACAACTAATACAGCATGGCTATAACATACATTAAATCAAAAGTAATTCTATAAAGGTTTCTAAGTTTCCCAGGGAAGAAGTTCGATATCTTACCAAAAGGCACCCTGAAGAGGGGGAAGAGAGGTTCAGCACATCAGCTAATCCCAAGATTGGTTTTCTTTCCTGATAGTGTTTTCCCTAACATTCCCCCTTTCTCGAGCCATTTTTATATTATTTATTAACTTCATGGTGAATCTTGAGTGTCTCTAGTCATAAATACCTATATTATGATTGGTTTCAATTCTGCGAATTGGTTTCAAGTCTGCGAAAAATCCAGGGAGCAGACTCAGGGAAGAGTGGTTGCACCTTGGAGGTGGGTAGCCTTTGGGATGGAGGTGTGTTTTGGTATCATAATGACATTGTAATGAAAAAAGTTCACACAAAATCATTTTGCAGAATCTGAAAGATTCTTGTACCAGGGTGCTAATTGTGCAGCTTATCATCTCCATGGTACCCTCCAGCTCCCATCTTCTGCAGTGTTATCACAGACACTGGCCACAGAGTCTTCACTCCTTTCCAGCCCTGCAGAGTACACTCTATCCTGGAAGCTCCTTTGATTTTATATTGTTCCTTAATGTGTGAACACTGAAGTTTAAATTTTAAGTCATCCCTGATCATTTCTCCACAGTGTGGACCCATTCAAAGGAGGAAAAGTGGCAAACAAATTATATATATGCATGCATTATATGGGAACAACAAGGTTTCATTTGTGAAAATAATAATCTTGAAGCTCAAGACATCTGTTTGAACACTGAACAAAACATTTGCCACTTTGACATCACCCAAATGAGTCCCAAATGAGTTTCTTGAATCCATAGTCATATGTATTGGAAAACGATGTGTCTGCATGCAAACATCATGTGAATCTTTATTGATAGATGACTTTGTTTACAATATGACCAGTGAGTTCAATTTATGTTTATGTAATTTCTCTATGATTGTTGGTTGTGATTTTAATTTTTCTGTACCAATCTGTACCAACTCATGATGATTTGTCTTTTGATTACATGTTATGCTGTGAGCTACAATCCACACTTAAAGGAATGAATCTAACAATAATCAAACAACTCCTTCATCACTGTCGTGGTTTTGACCAAACTGACCAACCAGAACGACAGATGACCCCTCCCTCGCCCCCTTAAGGAAAAGAGAAGAGAGGAAGGGGGAAAAGAAAAGAAAAAAACCCTCTGAGTTTAAAAAAAAACCCTAAACTACTTTAATGAAAATATAAATAAGTAAT
>BJBW01015315.1:0-26507 GCA_004320125.1 Scolopax mira
GTCCTTTGTTCCCATCTACGGCCAAACCACGACACATACATTTCATTATTTTTTTTTTAGTAAGACCAGGCTTCCCAGGTGCAAAACTACTATCCACATACACAGGGATGTATGCATATTTGAGTAGTTTTGCAAAATGCATTTGAATTAAACTGGTCATGTGCCAATGCTACAACAGCCAGTACCAGGCAAGGATGAAGTCTTTGGCTGACCATCTGAAATGGCCCTAAATTCTCTTTGCAGTCTGGTACTGTCAAGCTTTGAGAGAATTTTCCTGATTCACATTAGGATTATATAGAAGATTTTGCTTGTTTGTCTGTATTTCACAAATCGATCAGAGGCATAAGTATGGCCCACCCCTGTCCCACACTGTCCCTATAAGAATTCAAATTGCAGCAAGAGTTTCCAAGTATCACAGTTTCTTGCATTCTTCTCCTTTTTTCAGGAGCAATCTCTTTTGAGCTGTTCACTCTACTGCTAAGGAATTACAATGGCATCACCCTTGACAGTAGCAGCACTTCTCAGGGTTTCAACACATTTGCCTTCATTATATAAATACCTCCCTCTTTTCTTAGCCTTGCTCCATCTCTGCCAAGCAAAGTCTGTTGCTGGCATTGTCCCCTACCTCCAGCAGTTAGTCTCAGATTCCATTTAGTTTGGCAATCTTGTATAGCCATCACAGAGCACTAGCTTGTCTCCACCACACCTACACATCTGCTCTTTTGCAATTGAAAAATTGAAGCAACCTTAAATGTAGACTACCAATGACCTAGTTGAGGAGAATAAAGATTAAGACAATAAATGAACCTGTAGCCCTAGGTAAAATACTGCTAAAGCATGAATCATTAGAAAAAACACACACAATAAATACAGTTTTCTTTAAATTATTTGAATAAATAATATATACTTAAGCTTATACTTCTTAAATATAATATTTATATACTTATGAATATAATATACTTATATACTTAAGTTTTCATACTTAATGAAGTACATTCAGTATTTTAAGATGTAATTTTAAAGTAACATAAAAAATGTTAAATCTGCAACATTGGACGTACATCTGATAATAACAGTGCTCACTTAGTGAAGGATCAAATAATTTTAAACTGTTTAAAATATTCTTTGTTCAGTTTTCCCAGTGAAATGGGGCAGAAGAGTCCCATAGGAATCTTTAAATGTTTTATATCTTGTTTGCGTTCAACTGATTTTGTTGCCTCTTTCCAGTAGATGCAAGTGCAAAGAAAACTAGGTCATGTGTTAACACAGGAGCAAGCAAGTCATAAGCAAGAACAGATGAATAAGATTAAACTGCAATTAAATAACTTACTCTCACCATATAACTGAATATTGTAATGACAGCGCGAAAGACTATTGTGGCGGTGTGCTCTCCCTGTTTCCACCCTCCACCTCCCTGAGTCCTGCTCAGAATCGGCCACCATGGCCATCACAACAGCAGCTGTGATAACTTGTATCTGGACTTTGGGGGATGGCTGGCAGCATAGTCAATATATTGTCTGGAGTGGGGACCTAGAAATTTTATTCTCATGAGAATATGTCTATGGGTCAATTATCTTACTGTATAAATAGTAGACAGGCCGAGAGCCCTTTGAGCTCTCCTGTATGGCAGCGGGCTGCATGCCAGGATCTCCCCTTTTGTGAGGATGCCCACTCAAGGTTCTACTTCTTGAGGTTGAGAGATTCCTCGCTGTAACAGATTGTCGGTAAGTGACTAATAGCATACTAAACTTTGAAATCTTATCTAAGTAATGTGCATATATAATCCTTTAGACGTAAACCGTTGACCAAGTCTGGGACTAGGATTGGATCCAGCTGCACCTAGACACCTCTCTGAGAAGGATTTTAGAAAGGAAGGGGGTCCTTTCTGAACCTTGTGACTCAACAGAGCTTGTCTGACCTTGTCCTCTATACAGTAAATAATAGAGTGTATCCTGACATCAAATCTTGTAAATCACTATCGCATTTACTAGTGGTTTTATTGCACTTATTGCTGATTTTGTAAAATCACTGTTTCACCTTAATAAATATTTCACTATTTCACTCTAACTAGTAAAGTCAATCACTCTATCCATGACAACTAGGCTGCTGTAGCCTTGATATATGTGTGCCATTTTAAAAGCACTGATGACCAAATTAAATTTTAGTCTAAACATTTGTTATAATGCTCTTCTAAGATCTTTGCTTCCCACTTTATTGAATAATAATTAGAATATCAATGGTTTTTATTTTATACTGAAGAATATATGGTGAGCTGCTGGCATGCATTAGTATACCAAGCTTGAGCTGAGCTGCATAGGATTCCTATAAACTCTGACTAGAACGTCAACCTCTCCAGATGAAGCAACTTAATTAAGAGTGAGTGATGGCTTCCTAACAAGCAATTTATTTATTCTATGAAGTCACTCTGGTTTTGAAGTCCTTCTTCCCGATACCACCGTTTTTCCCGGTTGTTCTGTAAAGAAGCTACAAACACAATTTTGTTTGGAAAGAAAATGCTACTTGATTAGAGGTCAAAGAAACAGTTGAAAGAGTTAAAATTCCAAGTCTAGCCAGAGTTTTTTCTTAGTAATGAATATCAATATATATCTGCCAGGTATAATCTATGAGAAAACAGAGAATCAATCTGAAAAAATGGCTGCTAAGAAGAAATTATTCATGAAATGCTGCCAACAGAAAATACTACTAACATTCAACAACACTACATAGAGAAATACAGTGTCAAGAGAAAAGCCACTCAAAAACATAAGGCAGGAAAGAAGATGAAAGAACACTGGCATGAAAATAATGCTACCTAACTGCATTGTGAATTTTGTCTTTAATAGAGCCCCTTTGAACTGGCCAGCTGTACTGTAGTAGTTATGTGGCATCATGAATCACCAGTTAACTCATACACAGGATTTAAAATACAGGAAAAAAGAAGACATATATTTCTTTTTAAAAAAATTGTTTGTTTTAATACATATTTAAAAAAAAAAAAAAACTTGAATAAAGGGAATCAGAACTGTACCTGAGAAATGTTTACTGTTCCAGATTGTATACGTAGAAAACTATAGATTACTGAATGACCTGGGATTACTAAAAGGGTTATGCAAGGGAAGAACCAGCCTGCTAATTCATGGCAATTTCAGTATTACCTCACTGCAATTTAGTCAGAAATATATATATAAAATTTTGTAAACCTTCTGTGTGTAGCAAGAGGCAGAACTCTTCAGCTTATCTAAAATGTTTTCTAATCATGGTGGCTCAGCAATTTCTTTTTCTCTGAATGGTGCATGGCATTCTTTCTAAGTCATACTTCAGTTCTTGACAGATATTCCTAAAACTTACAAGCAAAAAACCACCAAAGCACAAAAAGTCAGAAAAAGGGAACAGAAAAATCTGTTAGATCAGAGCCTTCCTTCTTTCCTCAACAGAACTAACTTGTACTCAAAATTAAAATTTAAATGTACAAAAATTTTCTGTCATGTCCTGTACCCAATAGGGTTTCAGAATTACAGATATAGGCAATAATTTCTTAAATACTGATTCCCCACTCATGGGTAAATGCTGCTGTTTGCTTAATTTTCAGCTGTTTCCACAACATTCCTTTCTAGATTTGTTTTTTGTTTGTTTGTTTGTTGGGGTTTTTTGTTAGTGTTGCCAGTATTTTTAAGAAAGAGAGAGACATTTTATACACAGGAGAAAGTGAAAGAAACATGCTGTTGCTTTTCCTACAGTTCTGCCATGTATGCTTGAGAACTGAGGAAAGGTAAAGAGTGAGAAAGGATTAACATTGTTGCTTGGAAAGTGGATGGTAGAAATGACCATGTGTCCTCGTGAAGAAATATGTATATTTTTATGTAGGTATGACAAATATTCTGTGATAGTTCACACATCTCATCAGAGACCTCATGGTCTGTAAAAAAGAGAAAGCCATGCACGAGCTGTTACTGAGCTGAAGGGACTGTTTTATCATTTTTCACTCTGTGCATGATCAATTGTACTCAACATGCTTTGTGCACAAGGCACCATGCCAAATCTTGTGCTATCATTCTTCCTTGCAGCCTTATGGTACTTTGGCTATGACAGAGTAAGATACTAATGCTCAAGAGCTGTACTTAATAAGATTCAGACTGTTTGTGTTACAGAATCATAGAATCGTGGAATGGTTAGAGTTGGAAGGGACATTAAAGATTATTGAGTTCCAACCCTCCTACCATGGGCACGGACACCTCCCACTAGAGCAGGTTCCTCATAGCCCCATCCAACTTGGCCTTCAACACTTCCAGGGATGGGGGATCCACAACTTCTCCAAGCAACCTGGGCCAGTGTCTCAAAGCCCTTACAGTAAAGAATTTCTTCCTCACATCTAACCTAATCTAAACCTCTTTCAGTTTAACACATTACGCCTCATCCTATTGTTACAAAAATGCCTGATAAAGAGTCCCTCCCCATCTCTCCTGTAAGTCCCCCTCAGGTACTGGAAGACCATTATAAGGTCTCCCCAGAGCCTTCTCTTCTCCAGGCTGAAAAACCCCAACTCTCTCAGCCTGTCTTCATAGGAGAGGTGCTCCAGCCCTCTGGTCATCTTTGTGGCCCTCTGGGGACCTCTTCCAATAGGTCTATGTCTTTTCTGTGCTGAGGACTCCAGAGTTGGACACGGGACTCCCAGTGGGGTCTCATCAGAGTGGAACAGAGGGGTGGAATCACACAGCTTGGTGTCATCTGTAAACTTGTTGAGGGTGCACTCTATCCCACTGTCCACCCTCATTAGCAAATTACCTCCCATACTGAAAACAGTAGCTAGTATTGCCCAATAAAGCTGCAATGTCACTCCTGCATCCATATATTTTATTGTGAGCATTTATTTTCTGTTCAGATTGGCTTGCTATGGTGAAACAAAGCAAGAGAGTAGCTTCTACTCCTGCTAGCAAGGTATTTCTTGAGGCCCATCGCTACAACACCAATGTGTCAATCCTTTATTAAGGAAAGAGAGCTGGCTGAGAGCAATAATAATAATCGATCATAACAGACTGAGTCACAGAAGCAAGAACACAGCTCAAAGTTATTCATTATCAATGTCTGTTCTATTTCCTTTGCAAATGAGTAGATTGCTCTGGTTGGAAAGCAACATGTAAATGACATGACATAATATTCTCACAGTTTGATATATTTTAACACCACGAATGTTTACACAAAGCATTTATTGGGTTTTTCTTTTGTTTTCAGAGGATTAGCAATGGGAATAGTGGCTCACTTACCTCAAAAGAGGACAAAATAAGTTGACATAACAGAAAAAATATGAAAAGCCTATGTTTAAGGTTAGAATGTGAAGGAGACTACTCTCCTGTCTTATGAAGGGGGGACATCTGTTCTAGAGAAATACCAGGTGCTACATTTGTCATGAAATTTATTTACATTTTTTTAGGTTTTTTCAACAATAATTTGATCTGAAATAGCTAGGAAAATAAGCCTTATGTCTAATGAAATCTATTCAATATTACAAATTTGATCTACTATGAAGCAAACCTGAACCAACACTCATCCTGCTGGAGATGAAGCAGCTCATTAAGAAGAAAGCTTTGTGAGAAGAGAAGCAGGCCTGCACTCTCATATAGATTCAGCTTTATGGTTTTGGTGAATGGAGACAAAAGATTCAGGCTGAAAGCTCTAATATCGTTCCAGAAATAGCTTCCTGTCTGGGAACATGTTGTATAGTGTATGTTTCAACTTTTTTTTGTGTTCAGACAGCACAAAGGAGAGAAACTGTGTCACAATATTTTTCTGCTTTGTCCCATATTCTTTTGTTTTTAATTTTTTTTCATGTTTCATGCCCTTCCCAGAATACAGAAGTCATTGAGGCTAGCTAAGATCTGCCTTAAGTCTGTTCCATGGGCAGTTTAAGGTCTCTGCGGCCAGATGGGATTCACCCAAAGGTACTCAGGGAACTTGCAAGAGAGCTCACCAAGCCTCTCTCCATCATCTATCAATAATCCTGGTCAACAGGACAGGTAGCAGATGACTGGAAGGTGTCTAACATGATATCTATCTACAAGAAGAGACAGGGAACTACACGCTTGTCAGCCTGACCTCAGTACAAGGAAAGATGGAGAGGATCATCTTGAGTGGAGCTCTCACAGCAAGTGCAGGGCAGCCAAGGGATCAGGGACAGCCAGCATGGGTTTATGAAAGGGAGGTCCTGCTTAACCACCATGACTCTTTCCATAATCATGTGACTGCCTTCTCCCACGTGGAAGGCTGTGTCTACCTGGACTTTGGTAAGGCCTTTGACACCATCCCCCACAGGATTCTCTTAGAGAAGGTGGCGAATCATGGCATAGACATGTGTACTCTTCACCGGGTAAAAGGTTGTCTGGCTGCCCATGACCAGAGAGTTGTGATTAAAGGGGTGAAATCTTGTTGGAAGCCAGTCATCAGTGGTGTCCCTCAGGGCTCAGAGAACCAGAGGAAGTTGTATGAACTTGCAGCAAGTGAGGTTTAGGTTGAATATTAGGAAGAATTACTTTACTGAAAGGGTGGTAAGGCACTGGAATGGCCTGCCCAGGGAAGTGGTTGAGTCACCATTTAAGAAACGTATACATGTGGCACTCCTAGTGGCATGCTCTAGTGTCTGAGATTGTTGGGGTGGGCTTTTTGTGTGTGTATAGTTGTAACTCAAGGATCACATAGATCCCTTCCAACTATGAAGATTCTGTGAAATGTAGATTTCACGTTTAAGATGTCTAGAAAGGGATAAATAGAAATGGGACTGAAGTTTGGAATTAAAAAAACAAAATAAATTAAAAACAGAAAAGTGTTTCATATTGAGCTATCTGATTTAGTGAAGGATGTCCCTGCCCATCGCTGAGGAGTTGGATTTCATCTTTGAATGTTTCTTTCAACCCAAACCATTTTATGATTTTATGGTTCTATGATTCTTTCCCAAAGATTTAAAAATATCTGTCAGACAGACAAATAATTGTATAGCAGTACCAAACCCAAACTTCTGAATTCAGTCATCAAATTCTATAGGTGTTTCCTGCAGGTTATTGTAGATAATTCACCTCACTGTAACTTTCAGTGTTGTGAATGAAGAAGTGCTATGAACTTTGGATTCTAATAACATTTCCAATCCAAAAAATACAAGTACATGCTGTGCAAAGCAGAGTAGTGAGGAAATCAGTCTCCAGTTGACAGAGGGTATGAGAGACTGTGATGTGAGAACCTCACAGTGTCTTGGAACTCTTCCTCTTTTCTGTCTTCTAAATTTCTTTTAAAAGACAGCAGTACAAACACCACACACTCTCCCTAAAAATATCTGCCTCCACCCAACTCCTACCAATTATATGAAGTTCAACAAACATTCGCAGGTTAGTGCAGTCCTAGATCTTCATATACTTAAAAAAGGGCTATAGACAGAGGAAGTTACTACAGCATATCTCCTTACAGATCAACAGCAGAATTGATCTGAACTGGTACCTTAAAAATAAGATAAATGTATTTTTACATGCAGAAGTATTGAATGTGCAAATAATACTCTGAGAATGTTCTAATCTTGTGCTTGTACAGCTCTACCTGTATCATCCTGAGCCTGCAATTGAAAAAAAAATATAATCTTTATCATTTTGTCTTAGTTGATAATTATTAATGTTTCATTTTGGGAGGAAGCTTTTGCTAGCTTCCTGCCAATAGACAGTCCCTCACAGTAGGTCTTCTTGAATATGGCAGCCACTGCATGTTGATCATACCATTTACCCTAAATATTTTGAGATTTCATGAGAGAAGCGATATATCCAACTTAAGAAAATCCTCCCAAAGTGGATAAATGTATGACAAACTCGGATCGAAACCATAAAAACGTGTTTCTATTATGCAGTAGTTTCACTCTTCACTTCACAAAGGACTACTCTGCACAAAGGGCTTACCTGATATTTTAATGGCTTCAAGTTACGGCAGGGGAGTTTCAGGTTAGATATTAAGAAATACTTCTTTCCTGAAAAGGTTGTCAGGCATCGGAATGGGCTGCCCAGAGAGGTGGTTGAGGCACTATCCCTGGAGATGAGTTGACATGGTGCTCAGCGAAATGGATTAGTAGTGGATTGGTGTTGTTTTGGCTGTGGTGTGGAGTTTGTGTGGATGTTGCTTTTTTTTTCTTTTTTTTTTTTTTAATTTTTTGCTTTGACTAGATGATCTTAAACGGTCCCTTCCAACCTAGGTTATTCTATGATTCTATGATATTTAATTATACAGATTTTACCGCCTATCTTTAAAGTTAATGCAAATGTTAGATGCTGTCTTTTACTTTTTTGCTTTGTTGGGTCTTATCTGCAAGGGGGTTCAGAAGTTTTGGAAGGAAGAAAAAAAGGGCTAAAGTATGAAACAAAGTGTTTCTTATTGAAAATATGCTTGTGTCTCTAAGTTAAGAGAAAACTGATCTTCACTATAGGCTGGATTTTTTTCCATGACCTTTCACCTCTTGCCAAAAATAATCCTGTCTGCTCCAGTCCTCATTTTCTGCACTGCAACCAGAGTATAGTTGATTTGTGTGCTACTAAGATGCTGGTGTTCAAAAATATATAAATTGTATAAACTGAATGCCATCAACTATATGGCACAACAACCATGTTTACTTTCTAGAAAACAGAATGGCTTGTACTGAAGGGAATTAGATCAGAGAGCAAAGATACTTATGAATAAAAACGTAGTCTCAAATGCAGAAATGGCAGTCACTAACAATTGGTATAAACTAGTGAGAAAGGCAGATTATTAATAATCTGTCTTGTAAAGCTTACATATTGGGTACTAAATTCTGCTTTGCTACACAATGAAACCTCATCTATTCTGTTACCTCTAGAATTAACTACTTTCTATGGAAAAGAACTTGCAAACATAAATATTCTTCAAAGTTGTTTTCTCATTGAAAGTTACTTTTTTGCCTCCTAATTCCTCATTACTGATAAGATGATCCAGCAAAAGGATCTCCCAGTATACACATAGTCCTAATAAATAACAAGTTTCAGCTCAGATCCAAACTTTGATAAAGACTGATAGGGCTATCAGCAGTCAAAAGGGCACATCATAGTACATAAATAGGCTACTCTTGATATAACATGGAGAAAAAAATAAAAAAAAAATCAAAAAAAAAGAAAATTGTGTCCTAGAAGATATGTATGCCCAGTCAGATTGTGCATTCAGATGTGTTGCAAGCAAAGTCCGCTGTAATTTATTTACTTAAACATAACTGAACTGGGAGGAGATGAAAGGAAGAGATTGCATTTGAAGAAATTGCTAGGAGTATGGAAATCATATAATTTTAATTTCACACATACACAGAAATATGTGTTCTAGCATGTCTAGCATTACATACACTTTCATTTCTCCCCCTAAAGTTTAGTTTAATTTTTAAATTAGATCAAATTTTCTAAGGAATTTGTTTAACAACTGCAACATTCTTTTTGAATCCACTAAAAGGTTGGTTGAATTTGATACATTACCAAACATGAGAAACTTTACTCAACTTATTCAATAATGAAGCTTAAAGCTATAAAAACTTTAGATGTTTTCAGATGTCTTCATTATCCTTTCCCACATTTCATAGTGGGAAAGTAACATAGTTATCCAAGCAGAACCAACAAACTGACTGATGGAAGTTGGAGGCTATTTCAGAAGAAAAATTATCACAATTATTACAGCCAGCCACCATCAGAAAATTCATGCTAAGCCAGCTGGATCTTTTACCTGACTCGGAGTCCCAGAGTTCATGTTGTGTTCTTTAATGTGCTTATTAACATAACTAATCATTTTAAATTGCAGTTTTGGAATAAAATAATTTAATAAGCTTTTGTTTAAGACTAACATTGCATTTAGTTGTATATTTATTTGCACAGTATATAAGTGATTTTTTCCTAAAATTTCAGAAGTACTCGACGGAGACAGATTTTACTCGACTCATTGCCCAAGTGAATGTAACTGGATGTGACTACATCTTTGAAAATCAAGCCCTAATTTTTTTCCCTACCTCTGTCTATGCAGAAAATCAGGTATTTGTGGGATGCACCAACCCAAGCAGAATGGAAAAAAGACTGGGAAAAAAAGACTGGTAAAAACAGCTGTTCAATTTTTCTGTTTCCATTTTTACACAGTTTCTTACTGAGCATAAAAATGCAGAAAAATTCTTCCACAGAACACTCACAAGAACACAATACTTCCCTGAAAGATAATGGGATTTATCCTGATACTGGACCAGAGTTACGAAGTATTGAGAATAACCCCATGTTGATGACATATTTTCCAATAATTATGTCCAATAACATAGTAACAGTCTAAATACCCTAAAACCCATATTTACAGTCTATTATTACATCTGTATTTTCAGTGTGAATTTTAAATCACCAAATCTCTGATAGACTTATGCATTAACAGCACTTTCACTTCTACAGTGAGTAATGTAACTATTTTCTTTGCTTTCATGCTGAATATAACTTAATGAGAAAACAAAAAAGGCAACAAAGAGTGATTCAATACTGGCTTCTCATGTCTTAAGTAATAAATGTGATGCTACATATAGCATTTATAAAGTTCTTTACAATTCTATTGGGCAAATTCCTTCTTCCTTTCCACTTTTGCAGGGGAGTGGCATAAGGTGATGTCTTACTCATCTGTTTTCTGTTCTTTACAAGCCAAGTGAAAATAATTCATATGAAAGATATAGATATAAACACATATCTAAGAACGCATAGTAAGTGACCTGACTGACAAGGACTTCTGTGTAAGATTAAGCTCACAAAAAGTGCATGGTAAAGGACTTCATTTACAGGCCACTGACATCAATAGTAGTCTTTTCAATAGGTTTTGGAAAGATTCCAGAATAAAAATTCTCAGTTCTTTAAGAACTGAAAAATATTTCGAGGATGTCAATACTTTCTTCTTCCTTGTCCCAGTTTGAGGTAAAACCGAACCAGTTTTGTGTTCTGTAATTTTACATTTTAGTTAGGCCTCCTCTAACTCTCTGAAAATAACAGCATATTGTGGAGCAAACTGCTCATTCTCAGGATGATAAGGCCAATGTTTGTGTTACATGCCAAGGAATGGTATGCAGAGAGGCCATTGCTTATATTTATTACTATAACAACCAAGGTCAGCCAATTTTCGTTATTTGCCCATTAGAGGGTCGGAAACAGAAAAGCGTAGAGGGTTCACACCTGTGGGGAGGAATGGACAAGTGACCCAAATCTGACCAACTGAGGTATTCCATCCCATCTGTCTGGGATGCGGACCCTGTCTGTTCATCTTCCTTTGATTCTGATCCATCCTGACTCCAAACCTGGAATTGAGTTTCCCATCCTTTGCTGAGTCCAGTCTGGGACTTCCCCAGTGCCTGCCAGTGACGGGACTGTCATCCTGGGAGCTTGATATGATTTTGTATATATTGTATCCATTTCATTATTTTCTTATTTTTATTTCAATATTAATTCTTCATTAAAGTAGTTTAGTTAATTCTAAATTTCTGTATCTCCTTATCTCTTCCTCTCCTCTCATTTGGAGGGGTGGGGGGAGGTGGGAAGGGCCATCTGTCAGTCTGATTGCAGTGATTTCGGCTGAAACCACGACATTCCTCTTCTTCTTCTTCTTTAAGAAAAGAAAGGAAATAGTTGTCTTTATCCCAGGAATTTATCCCTGTTGTAATTTTATCAATGACTTCAATGAGGTTATATGGGCCACTAATTTTGTCTTGCCGCACTACAAAATAGCAGTACAGCATCTTTTGATTTTAGGGAAAAAAGCATTCTTTTAGAGAACTGAAAGACCTCTGATGAACAAATGGAAAACTTTTTGCTATGTTGCATTTTAAATCATCTCTGTTTCAAATATTCAGTAATAATGTTGGAAGCTGGATGAAAGAAACAATTTTACCTTTAACTTAGAATTTACATTTGCAATTCCCTATTCTTTATAAATAAGAGTAAATCTAAGCTTACCTAACCAGATACTTACATCGCCTTTGAGTATAAGGTTGTAGTTGCAAACTATTTTTCCCTCTTTCCTATAGCCTGACAGCAACCAATTACAACTTTGTTCAGTCTGATGACTGTGAACTGTGAAAGAAGTTCAAAGTTTTGTCAGAAAATCAGTTTAAGAACAACTGTTAATAACCCATTAATAATGGTAGCCACCAGTGTATCCATTACTAGTGATTTCTAGTGTGTCGGGAAAGGCATGTCTGTCACCCATGGAGTACTTTAAATAATGCAACTGGAGAAATCAATTCAAAAATTGATGCCAATTTGGCAGTATTACGCCATCATTTCTTCTTTGATTGACATCACTTTGTTCCTAACACTTCTAGAATTTGCAGCGCTACATGATAGCCCTGTCACTTGGTCCATAAGCCCTATATCTTGGTCTGTAGGCAAGTTTCAAGGCACAATAATTGCTGACTGAAATCTAGCAAAGTTCCTTATAAAAAGCAGAATATAACCACAATTACAAAAACCTGAAGATTATAACGTGTTTATGTGGATGGAGATTTATTCCCACTATATCTTTGGCTCCACGAACCTGAAAATGAGATTCAAGTTACCATTTTCTTTTAAAGCTGATTTTAACTTCAGAAATAATCTTACTCCCAAGAGATACAATGACATTCTCAGAGGTATAAAAGACTGAATATCATCAAGATCATATAGCATCATTCTAATGATAACTCGCCTTGTCTGTGGCAATGGTAGTACTTTTTAATCAATACTTTCAGAGGATACTTATAAAAAAATGGAAGGTTACTTCAATAAAAAAGTATTTTTTCCATTTCACATTTAATGCAAGTTGGTTAACTTTTCATTAGAGTTATTCCTTAATAAAAATGAGTTTGGTGAATATATTATGTTTCAAATAAAATAAATCTTTTTTTAGGTGGTACATTTTAATCTTTCAAAAGAATTAGTTTCAGCAAGAGTAATTTTTTTGTGAAGGTCACAAATGTAAAAAAAACCTAAAAGGACCCCCAACCTCATTCCTAATTTATTCACAACCTTTTACTGAAACAGTGGCATGGCCTGCAACGTCTCTGGTCATATCATTTACTGAACCTACCACAAAGAGTATTAGAAGATAATTTTGCTGTATTGTAAGTGTCTGGTTAAGCACTTTTTCAGTGATTTTAAGAAAATATTACCTGTCACATTGGAAATATATAAATACACAAGATCATGTATATCTATCTATAAAGCACATATGCACACTTAAGGACTGAAAAGAATCAAATCCAGAATTCATTCAGGAAGATTAATTTGCTTTTAAACATATATACCCACACGTGTTTGTATTTATGTATATCTATCTATGTGTAAACAAGTAATCAGAAGTAATGTTTTCTAAGTATGATGTTAAATGTAGTGTCTAACAACAAGGTTAAATGTAGTATCTAACAGTTTTTACAATGAGCATACAAGCATATCTGCATAACATACCTGATAATTTGTGGTATAGCATTCAGAGGGATTTAAGTAAAATGTCATTTTAAGCTTACTTCTACAAAGTCTGTATTTAAAAAAACACTTAATTGTTTTTAAATGGAAATAAAAAGTTACTGTTTGTTTCCTGTTGTATTGAATTTTTAGATCAGATTATTTAATAATATAAAAAAATCTTCAAATTCTCAAAGTTATGACATTTCCGGGATGATGATTTCTGATCCCCCCCTTACAGATTCATGGCCAAGATTATTTTCTTGATTGCCAGCTAGTATTAAAAGGCATCACAAGTTGAACATAAAATAAAACTGAATCCCACACGTCACATCAAGTTCCTTCTTGGCACTGCTTTCACTGGTGTAAAACTCTCAAAAATGCAAGGAAGGCAGCTATGGACAGTTATCAGAATACATTCAGTTATTTAATATCCTAAACATAAAGATACATCCTTCGAAACTGCTGTGATTTCCTATTGTCTTTTACAGACTCATGTTAGATCATCCAAATGATGTGAGAAAACAGATGTTTCTTCCCACTGCATACTTTGTTCTAATTTAAAAAATATCTCTAAGGGAATATATTGTATAGTTGATTGGTTGACTGGAAATTTTTGAGAAATATGGCCAATGTGCCAAACGTTTATATTCATTCTTCCATCACATGATGCAATAGATAATGAATATGTGTGAAAGGATCTTTCTTCTGACAAAAACCTTGTACGAATGATCAAGCCACTCTTAAGTGAAGCAGAAAGTGTTAATTTATTTTTTTAAATACTTGTGTAATTTAATGTCATCTTTTTTTTAAAAAAAAAAATAATTGTAAGACATATAAAAACAGTACTACTATTTTAAAAGTATCAGTACTTCTCAGATGTGTCTGCATCCCCTTTTTAAAACATCTATTACAAATTACTTGATCAAGCATGCCACAGCCTTTTGTTTAAACTTCTATCTCAGCAAAACTCTGTTTAAAGTACAGGATGAGATTTCATTCCTGATTCAAATTTTGCAAGGATTCCTTCATACCTTAGTAGCTGCCTGTTGCAATCTAAATTTAGCTTCATTTATATGCATCACTTTTATGTAAACTTATTGCAGGGCAATAAAACGTAGGTTCATTTTCTGACAGACCAGCTACACCTACAGTTACAAACATCACCAGAGAGAATCCCATGTCTAATTGACATAATTTGAACGTTGTCAACTTATGCAAAGAATTAATTGAAATATTTATCTTCTACTTTAAATATATTGGAAAGATTATACTAATGGAAATAAGGCCACTTCCATACTAAAAAAACAAGGAAAGGAAGAGACTAACATGGGTGAGTCAACACCTGCTGGTAAAACTAAAAGGCAAGAAGGAACTACACAGGCAGTTCAAGCAGGATCAGGCATTCTGGGAAGAGGATAGGGATGCTGCCCAGTTATGTAGGGAGAAGGTAGAAAGGCCAAGGCATGTCTGGAGCTGAACCTGGCAAAGGATGCTAAGAATAACAAGGGCTTCTACAGATATTCCAACCAGAAAAAGAAGGTTAAAGAAAGCGTACCCCCTCAAACAAGAATGACAAGCTGGTAACAACAGATGAGGAAAACTCTGTTTCAACTCAAGTTCTCAATAACTTTTTTGCCTCGGTCTTCACTGTTAATCTCTCTCCTCACACCTCCTGAGTTGAAGGACCAGGCAAAAATAGGGGCTATGAGAATGAAGAACTGCCCACTACAGGAGAAGAGCAGGTTCAAGCCCATCTAAGGAATCTGAAGGTACATAAATCCATCAGACTTCATGAAATCCACCCACAGGTCCAGAGGGAGATGGCAGATGAAGTTACTAAGCAGCTTTCCATTTTAATTGAAAAGCTGTCACAGTCTGGTGAAATTCCCAATGAGTGGAAAAGGGGAAATATAACCCCCATCTTTAAAACGGGGAAGAAAGAACTGTAAGTACAGGCCAGTAAGTCTCACCTCTGTGCTGGCAAGATCATGGAACAGATCCTCCTAGAATCTCTGCTAAGGCACATTGAAAATAAGGAGGTGATTGGTGACAGCCAACATAGCTTTACCAAGGACAATTCATGCCTGACAAATTTGGTGGTCTTCTACAAGGGTGGTACAGCATTGTTAGATACAGGGAGAGCAATAGACGTCATCTACTTGGACTTATGCAAAAAATTTGACACTGTCTCACATGACATCCCTGTCTCTAAAACAGAGAGATGCAGATTTGATGGATGGACCAATCTGGAAATAATGAACTGCTTAGATGGATGAATTCAAGGGATTGTAGTCAATGGCCTGATGTCCAAGCAGAAAACAGTGATGAGTGTCATTCCTCATGGGTCAGTGCTGGGACACATATGTTTCACATATTTCTCAGCAACTTGGGCAGCGGGATTGAGTGCTTGCTCAGCAACTTTGCTGATGACACCAAGCTGTATGGGGCTATTGATATGTGCAGGGAGTTCAGGACCTTTACAGGAATTTGAATAAGCCCTGTGTTCCTGTAAACACTGTGATATCTAGGAAAAAAACAAAACAAAACAAAACCCCAAGAAATCAAAACCAAACCAAAACCAAAACCTATTAGATTTGAGGGATTTTGAATTTAAAAGCATTTTATAGACTTAAAATAGACAACTCTAAATCACCTGCTGCAGGGAAGATTCGACAATTGTGCATGTAGCATGTGGGATAACAATAACCAGCTCCACTCCTCAATGACTATGAACAAAAGAGCAAGAAAGAATCTCATGGAAAATCAATGGAAACAGGATGGAAACAAAGCTGCCAGAGCTGTCCAAATATTAAGAAAAAATATTTATGTGAGTATTTTAAATTTATACTACAAAATTCTAAATTTCAGGTTTTCACAAGAAGCTTCTGAAATAGAAATACACCTTAAAGCTCCAAGGTTGTAACTTATTACAAAATGTGGTAAAATGTATCATCGTTTCTGCCATGGTGTTTTTTGAACTACCTTCACACCATGAGTGGCATCACAAAACAAAGTTGACAGATTTGTTCTCCTGGGCTTAGGTTTTCACTCTTTAGAAGCAGTGTTTGCTACCCATGTGTGCAGAGTATGACAGCTATTTGTGTTATACAAACGAGGTTTCCTTGTGAATTTGATTTCAATTGCATGCTAATCATATTGTCCCTTGTTATAAAACAAGCACTCAACGTTATTATATTTAATATTATGACACAAGCTTAAAACACAGGAGAATACTTTGGTAACCTGTTTAAGCTTCTTAGTTTAAATAGCTTTATTACATTACACATTGAATTATTTCAGCAACATGATAAACATCAACATACTTCCTTCAAATGACTTCATATTAAACATAGCATTTCCCTCAAAAAAACTTAGTATATGGAAAAGAGAAAAATTGAAGTATAACAATCACATTTCCGGGAATTCTATTTTTCGTTGTAGCAGCTGTTTATCTTGTTTCACATTCCCCAAATTGTCAAATTACACTTCTGTTAGTAGGAAATAATTCTGATAAAACCTGTAATGTGATAGTTTTACTGTCTACTGCTGCCTGGCCCTTATTCACTCCTAAAAGTTTCTCACAAAGGATTTAATGTACAAAAATGCAGCTTATTATTAATCTCCAGCTTCTCTGGAGAACATCTGTCATTTTTACATATCATTGTTTCTTTGGTTCATGTTATCTCTCTCTTCAATATTGTGTCAGCTCCTGTGTTTGATTACTATGTTAACATTAGTTCCAAAATGCAACATGATCAAATTGCACATGTAGCACTGAAGTATAGTTATGTCAAGGTTTCTTCTGTCAAGACACACTAAAACAAACAAACAAACAAAAAAGAACCCGCCAAAAAAAAAAAAAACAAACACCCAACCAAAACCATAAATAAATTCACTTTCTGGTTACACAATTAGGAAAACAAAACCCTTTTTCTTCACAATCTCTTGAAACAAAAGAGATTAATTAATCACTGATATTACCAATGAACATTATCACAGATGGGGAAGAAATTTTTTTTTTAATGTTCCAGGAAACAAAGTCATATGCCGGAATACAGTTATGCACAGAACAAACAAAATTTAAGATAAAGAAACAGGAAAAATAATTACTCACCCTGAGCTTGCGGGTTTGGAACTCAGTCAAAGATTCTCTATCCTGAGATCTGAGAGACACAAAACAAAAGTTTTCTATCACCACTGACAATAAATAGTTAGATATTAGATATTAAGCAAAATGAGAAAATGAATGTTCAATATTTCTAATAATTAACATAAATATATGATGAAAATCATATGATGAAAAAAAATGTGATGAAAATCAATTGGTTTAAACCTTGACTAAGATACTTTGGAAAAAAAGGAAATTTTTGGTCAGAAAAGCAGCCCAATAAAAGCCTAAGCTTTCAAGTGTGCTCAGTCTTCTTCTTCCTACCCCACAGCAGTGTTTTGAGGGAAAAATAATTTCAAGCTCTCCACTGGGACTGAGAATTTGTGTCTTTCCATGGAGTCCAATAAACTCCGGGGATATCTGGATAGAAGAGGTTCAAACTGTACACCAGAGCAGTTCAAACTACAGCTTGATAAGTTTATTTGAACATAAATAGCTCCTTCAGAAAGAAAACTGCTTTATTGCTCAGAAGATATTAAAAAAAATAAATCAGACTGCATTCTAGGATTTTGGTTTTAAGAGTGTGAAATCAAAATAATCAAAATAATAATAGAGTATATACATTTCGTTTTTGAAAGGGATTAGAATGCTCTGTGACAGCTGATGAAAGTATATTGCACTAAAAGTAGTAGAGAATCCGGTTGGGGTGGATGTTAGTAAGTCTGGGGATGCAAAAATGGAATTTCTTCTATATAAGCAGAGGAAGAAAACTGATTAGTATAGCCAATCTCCTTTATGAGCATCAAATACAAATGATTTATTATTGAATTAACATTCATTTCATGGACCTGGATGCATTTCTTTGTAATTGCTAAGATTTGTTAAATTTATCAATACTATAACCATGCTTATTTCATTAATAAGTCTTGAGGTTACACATTAGCTTAATAAGAACAATCTAAAATTGATTTTCCTGCAGCAAATTAGTTTCCAACTTTTTGTCTGTTTTTCTCTTTCCAGTACAACATTAATGAAGATTAATGCTCAAAATTTAAAATCTGGCAAGTAAATATTAGAAAATACACAAAGTAAAAAATGTCTGTTTGAATAATAGGAAAGAAGGATGCATAGAAAAAAATATGTATAAATCTAATATTAAATTGATTTTAGTTTTATGCTAAAGGTAATTAACATACAAAAGAAAAAGATGAATGCTACAGTGGTAGTCTACATGGTTTGGAAGAAGTATGTAAGTCTCTGTAATTTAAAGATTATTCAAAACATCCTATTAACAGATTATCTATTCAGTGCTTGCATTGTTGCAATAATTTTTCCATAGTGTTTGCATTAGACAAATTAGTTTTGTGTCTTGGTTTTTATATAGCTTTGTGTGTTTGTTTTGGTAGGGGGTTTGGGGTTATTCTTTTTTTTTTTTTTTTTTTGGTTGTTTTTTTTGGTTAATGGCTCAAAGAGTGGCAGATTTTTTTCCAAAGTATTTTGGACGGCACCAAAAAAAGAGCCTGAGGATAACCATGTGTATATTTGGACTCTCTTTATCCTAAAAAATTAAATGAGTACTGATCAGGTTATTTTAATTTTTCAAGTGTCTAACAAAGTTTTGAGCTGGCCATTTAAAAGTGAAAATTACAGCAGAACCTTTTCAATATTCTAGTTCTAGTTAAAGACCTCAGAATTTCCACAACAATGCACTTAATCTCAGGTCTCTTGAGCTGTTGACCAGTCTGTTTTGTCACTACAGAAGTCGTCATGCAATATTGCCATTATGTTTCTGGGGAGGGGTGGGCATGGTGTGTAAGAACAAAACCCAAACCCAATAAAGTTTGTGTTTTAAGAGTTGAATTTACTCTTATCTCACCAAATATATTTCCCCAGGACATTTTTTATTTTAATTTGCATTTCCTTCACTTCTTTCTCCTTTCCTTATGAAAACAGCAGAATATGACTACTATAAGAGAAGTATTATAGCACAAGTAGCCTCTTAAGCCAAATATAGTTTGTAAATTTGTCTAGAAAAGTCTACATTATTCTGCGACTCACAGCACCTTTTTACCATTTTATTATTTCGAAACTGTGTGGGGACAGTTATGTTAGGATATTTTGCTGAGTTTTAACCATCAAAAAGAAAGCATTACATAGAATTGAAATTGGGTGCAAAAACTTAAATCTTATTACCTTCTCTTCAGAAAGTCAATCCATTATAACACTGCTCTCATCCTTACATAGAAAACCTCCAAGTGCTTTTAACCAAGAAATTGTAGGTTAATAAACTTCAAGCATAATCCTACTTCTGTTGTGCACTAAAATATTGATCTAGAAAAGTCACAAATTCTTTTTGTCTACAAACTTTCTTGCTCCTTAAAATTGTCTTGGGAGTTTCAATTAAACTTCCTCATACAATTTGAGAGGTTTAGATATAAAAAGTGCTATTTTTTATACTAAGGATTATTTCTATGTATATAAAAATAAAATATCAATAAGATAGTTCATTATGTTGTATTCCCAGCAAATTAATCATACTTTGGAGAGAACAGAAAGCTCTACCTCCTGAAGGTAATTTGGTTTTATTTTAAGTAAAAAGTGATTTATTCTCCAAGTTTGCAAACTCACACAACTCAGGGCATAATTCAGCAACATTTCAATGCTTAACCAGTTCTCACTTTTGTAGGATCTTTCTTCAACAGCCTTTGTCAATCTTTTAAGGCTTCTTTAGACTGTATTTCTTTAAATTTCACAAGACCTCTGTTGTCTGTAATAATCACAATTGTAGAAAACAAGCAGAAGCCTACTATCCTATGAAAATGCTTTACTCTATTGACTTCACTTAATTAAAAATCACTGATAGAAATTATTATTAACTAAATATTCTATTGTGTTTCCAAGCTCCTTTTATAGCACCCCTTATTTAAAGACAAAATGGGAACTACCAGGCAGTATCAACTACTAGATGATGACTCGGTACTGTACAATGTTTCAATGGGACAGAAAACAACCTGATGGCATTAAAACTCTGCTTTCAATTTTCTTTTTGCAGTTCAACCTTAAAATACCGGTAATAAATCAGCATAGAGAACAAGCTTGACTATATTTATGATAAAGACTATCAAAACGAATTCCACTAAAAATTCTAACAATGTTTATTATCACCTACTCCCATTTTTTTTATTTCCTTGTTCAAAGGTTGCACCAATTATCAACAAAATGTCGTTTACTCACTGACACTTAAATTCAGTTCTAGATAAAATGTTGATATCCTGAAACATCCACAAGTGAGGATATATTTCAAAATCAAGAGTTTTCAAGTAGACTGTGAAAAACTTAGGAATTTTTAACATTTAATTAAAGTGCAATTTATTTTTTGGCAGCATTTTCTATTTAATTTTTCCAAGTGTAAAATATTTGGCTACTTTTGGAGTAGATGACTCTTCTTTCACTATTTCTCTTTAAGAAATTTCTTGGATTTTTAGAGAATGAACATAATATAAACACACAGAGAACAACAGCAGTGATGAGTGCTGCAGCTTAAATTTCAGATAGATTGAGACAGAGGGGGGTCCTCCCACAGACAGAAAAGCCAAGACGAGTTGGAAATCTCGCAAGGGAGCCAAGAGGCTAATGTAGCTGGGGGTGGGCTGGACGAGCCATGGCAAATTTAAAAGTGGCCATAGCCGCAACAGTGTCAGAGCGTGTGCTAGGCACACGTGTATGAGTGCAAGGGAAGGAATAATAGCGCGCTGGTGCATGTGTGCAGAGTGTGTGGGAAGCAGCAAACAGTAGTGGGTCCCCTTCTGGTGCTAGACAAGAACATAGCCCCAGCACCTGCAAGATACCCCACAAGGAAGAATGTAGGAACTCAGACCGAGCTCCTGCAAAAACACGTGGCTGTGCAGGTCTCCAGCTGCAGTGAATGCCTCAGCCTGGCAAATGTTCCCAAGGGAGCCAGAGACACCGCCTATGTACAGTGGCATCACATAAATCACCTGCTCAGGCAGGTGGTTGAACTGAAGGAAGAGGTAGATTTAGAAGCATCAGAGACAGTGAAAGTGAAATAGATTCATGGAGCCGTACCCTGAGGCATAGCTCTACAGAAGATGATCTCCTTTCCGCCTGTCACCAGGCAGAAGAGAGAGACTTAGATAATGGGGTCACTTTTCAGAGGGGCAAGCAAAACCTCTCCCAGACCCCCTCACCTGCCCGGTTAGATTTGAAAAATAGATATGGGGTTTTGAAAATCAATGGCTGGGTAAATGAGGATGGAGAAGATCAATGCAGGGAGTTGTCCAGAGCTAGCCACCTACTCCTTAGGACTTCCTCAATAAAATAAAAAAAAAAAGGAAGGTAATTGTGGTGCATCATTCCCTTCTGTGGGGAACAGAAGGCCACATTTGCAGACTGGATCCATCTCACAGAGAAGTCAATTGCCTCCCTGGGGCCAGGACTAAGGATATACAGAAAAATCTCCCTACCCTGGTCCAGTCCTCAGATTACTATCTGTTACTGTTAGGCAGTCATGAGGTACCTACTAGTAGCACAAGGGTAGTGAAGAGAGACTTTAGGGTCCTTGGGCAGCTGGTTAAGGGATCAGGAGCACAAGTTGTGTTCTCCTCTATCCCATCACTTTCAGGAATTGATGAGGGGATAAACAGGAAGAGCCAGCAGATTAACTCCTGGCTCTGAGGCTGGTGTAAATGGCAGGACTTTGGTTACTTTAATCATGGGATAATCTACAGGACACCAGGCCTGCTGGCAACAGGTGTGGCAAGCTTTACCCAAAAGGGAAGAGTAATACTGGGACAAGAATTGTCAGGGCTCGTTGAAAGTTCTTTAAACAAGTTTTGATGGGGGATCGGGATGAAACCAGGATTACTAAAGAGAAGCCTAGGAATAGATTACCAGTGCTGGTGGGTAAAAGCACTAGCAAGGTCTCATGACCTATTGTCTCAGTACAGGTGAGGGATGGTAACCCACGTGGTAGTGATGGCATCAGGGATAGTGATAGACCACAGAAGGGTCTGAGCATGGTCAGGGGGGTATTGTGACTTAGGCCCCCATAGACGTTGCAGGAAAATTAGCCCAGCTAAAGTTCATCTACACAAATACACACAGTATGGGGAACAAACAAGAGAAGCTGGAGGCCATTGTACAGCAGGAAAACTATGATATAGTTACCATCACAGAAACGTGGTAGGAACACTTACACAACTGGAGTGCTGCAATCGATGGCTAGCAACACTTCTGAAGGGATAGACAAGGAAGGAGATGTGGTGAGGTGGCCCTCTATATTACAGACATATTTGAATGCCTAGAACTTAATAACGGGAATTACAGTGTAGAGTATTTATGGGTTAGAATCAAGTCTAAGGTCAACAAGGCAGATATCATGTGGGTGGTTATTGGTAGGAGTTTATTACAGACCCCCAAACCAGGATGTAGAAATCAATGAAATATTTTATCAACAATTGGCAGAGCTCTCATAATCACTTGCCTTTGTTCTCATAGGGGACTTCAACGTCCCAGATATCTCCTGGGAGTACAACATGGCAGAGTGTCCTAGTTTGAGGTAAAACCAAACCAGTTTTGTGGTCTGTAATTTTACATTTTAGTTAGGCCTCCTCTAACTCTCTGAAAATAACAGCATATTGTGGAGCAAACTGCTCATTTTCAGGATGATAAGGCCAATGTTTGTGCTACATGCCAAGGAATGGTATGCAGAGAGGCCTTTGCTTATACTTATTGCTATAACAACCAAGGTCAGAGAATTTTTGTTATTTGCCCCTTAGAGGGTCAGAAACAGAAAAGCGTAGAGGGGTCACACCTGTGGGGAGGAACGGACAGGACAGGTGACCCAAACCTGACCAACTGAGGTATTCCATCCAATCTGCCCCATGCTCAGTATAAAAGCTGATGGATCAAAGGGTCAGACCCTTCTCTCCTTCTTCTCTCTGCTGTTCCTGTGATGGCTGACGTCCGAAGAGGACCCTGTCTGTTCATCTTCCTTTGATTCTGATCAGTGTGTTCCTGACTGCAGAGCTGGAATTAAGTTTCCATCCATTACTGAGCCCAGTCTGGGACTTTACCAGTGCCTGCCAGTGATGGGACTGTCATCCTGGGAGCTTGATATGATTTTGTGTATATTATATCCATTTCATTATTTTCTTCTTTTTATTTTAATATTAATTCTTCATTAAAGTAGTTTAGTTCATTCTAAACTTCTGTATCTTCTTATCTCTTCCTCTCTTCTCATTTGGGGGGGGTGGGGGGAGGTGGGAAGGGACATCTGTCAGTCTGGTTGCAGTGATTTCAGCTGAAATCACGAGACAGAGAGGGAACAATCTAGGAGGTTCCTAGAGTGTGTGGAGGATAACTTCCTCACGCAGCTCCTCACAGAGCTGGTAAGTGAGCTGACCAGGAAAAGTGCCCTCCTGGACTTATGAACAGGGAAGAATTTGTGGGGGAAGTAAAGGCAGGTGTCCGTCCAGGGCACAGCGACCATGAGATGATTGAGTTCTCGATCCTTGGAGAAACAAGGAGAGGGGTTACTAAAACTCCTTAGACTTCCAGAGGGCAAACTTTGACCTGTTCAGAAGACTGCTAGACAAATTTCCCCCCTGTATGCAGCACTAGTGAGGCCACACCTTGAGTATTGTGTCCAGTTTTGGGCACCTTAATACAAGGGATTGAGGTGCTGGAGTGAGTGCAAATGAGGGCAATGAAGCTGGTGAAGGGCCTGGAGAACAAATTATATCAAGAGTGGTTGAAAGAACTGTGACTGTTTAGTTTGAGGAAGAGGAGACTGAGGGGTGACTCATCACTGTCTAAAACTACTTGAAAGGACACCTTAGAGAGGTTGGTGCTGGTCTCTTCTCTTAGGTAATTAGTGATAGAACAAGAGGGAATGGCTTCAAGCTACAACAGGGTAGGTTTAAAGTGAACTTTAGGAAATAGGTTTTCACAGAAAGAGTAGTCAGGCATTGTAATGGGCTGCTCAGGGAGGCAGTTGAGTCACCACCCTTGCATGTGTTTAGGAGTCATCTAGATGTGATGTTGGGGGATATGGTGTAGGGGAGAACTTTGTAGAGTAGGGTAGAAGGTTAGATTCAATGATCCCAAGTGTCTTTTCCAACCTAAATGATTCTATGATTCTATAAAAGAGACAGGCAGATTATCTGTTACCTTATTCTTCCACAACTGGAAACAGATTCAAATACAGCCTATGGTAAAAACATTTTAGGACTGCTCTGTCTTTTAACCTGATAAGTGTCCCTCCTTCACATAAAAACCCTGAACAGTCCCTACTTATTTTAAAATATATGTTTGATTTATGGGCTTTAAATCTTGCACTAGTTTCCCAACAATAGATATTGCACAACTTTCTTCTATCCTCAATGAAACAAAATTTTTGTGAATCTGATGAATATCTTGAAAAGACACAAAAATATCAGCTGAAGAAATAAAAAGTTCCATTAAATTTTATAATACCATTTTCATGAGCTCTTGAGGGAATATTCTGATTTATGGCAAAACACAGTCTTATGTATTTCAAAGCCTAAAAATTCAAAAACTTATCCAATTCAATTATATTATGGGGATAATCTTCATAATAATGTACATAAAATTCTTGGCAGGTTATGCATAAACTTGCATAAAATACCTCTCTTTCACTTTCTTCTCAGTATTAAGCTTAACAGAAAATACAGCTTTATTGCCAAAACATTAAAGTTTGGGCTTCCCTGGTGCAGCATAGAGCCCATATTTTACGTGACAATAATACAAAATATTTTCTGTTATAGACTAACTTTTTCTTTCGGTGTTCTTTTGGTCATATAATTTTTTATGTGAACTGGAAGGATTACACCTGCACAGCAGGTACACCTGCTCTATCTTAAGTGTGGTGGTCATGATGCCCAGATACACACCCTACAGTACATTGCTATTTATCAGGGTGAAACATTGCCATGTACTCTCCCCCTTATGCATTTGACACTAAAAGCAATCTCAAGTGTATAGGCAGGCAGGAAAGTAACTATAGTATGCTAGAATAGGTCCTGAAGTTTGGATGGTTTGAGAACCAGTAGTGTGGGATCTAATAAAGAATATGATAAAATCTATGCTGTAACGGAACTTACAGTATTAGGCTGTGTTAAATTTTTGTGTTTCCACACTCTATTCATTTATTTCTAGTTTGTTTCTATTCATTTAATGGTGATACTCTTACTTTTTTTTTTTTTTTTTGCATAATTTCTAAATCCTGTTTCTATCTTCTGGGGCATTTACAGTCCTGCCCAGTCCCCTGATAGCCACAGATTTTTAAAACTTATGCTTTCTTCCATCATTCAGAACTCTTTTTTTTTTTTTTTTTTCCCCAAACACTGAAAAACAACATGGCCAAAACAGACTCCTGCAAAACCTCCATTTGAAATGATTAATAATAGCAGAATCACAGAATGGTAGGGGTTGGAAGAGACCTTTAGAGATCATCTAAACCAATCCCCTTCCAAAGCAGGTTCTATTGATCAGATTGCACATGGCTGCATCCAGGCGGGTTTTGAATATCTCCAGAGAAGGAGACTCCACAATCTCTTGGGGCAGCCTGTTCAGGTGCTCAAAGTAAAGAAGTTTTCCCACATGTTAAGATGGAACTTCTTGTGCTCCAGCTTCGGTCTGTTGCCCATTGTCCTATCATTCTCTCATGTCCCATTCTCTTGACACCTGCCCTTCAGATATTTATGAGCATTGGTGAGATCCCCTTTCAGTCTTCTCCACGCTAAACAGACTGAGGTCTTTCAGCCTTTCCTCGTAAGAGAGGTGGTCCTTCATCATATTTGTAGCCCTCTGCTAGACTCTTTCCAGCAGTTGCCTGTTCTTCTTGAAGCAGGGGGCCCAGAACTGGACACAGTACTCCAGATGCAGCCTCA